>BMAO01030962.1:0-172975 GCA_019973975.1 Trichonephila clavata
TTCATTGTTTGTAAGATATAATGAATTTACTTAAAGTTTCCCATTCTGTAATGTATTTTTCATGTGTGTGTGTATGCTTTAAAATAATTTTTCTTCCGTTTTACCTAATTTAATTATCATAATTAATTTTGTTTCAAATTTTGTTTTTAAACTTAATGCAGTTTTCTTTTGTACGCATTAATAATTGCGAGCCTAAAATTATTCTTCACGTTTTGTTTTACTATGGATGGTTTTAAAATAATTCTTAGCATTTTATGAACATACATAACTCTCTCCTCTACAATGTTCTAGAATTTATTTGAATATAGTATGGAAAAAATTTCCTATATATAAAGGTAATCGATGTAAAAAGGAAAGAGATGTAATACCAGATAAGAGGTGTACAACCAGGGTGAAATGGATGGTGACCACCTCAGACACTGCCCTATTGTTTTAAAGTTTTTTGTAGACAACTCTATGGAGACAAATTTTAATTCTTTTTATGCTTCGTCATCATTTTATTGGGATGCTCGTCGACTAATGGCAGAAATACCGAAGACGGACGTAGGATTAAAAAATATTTCAAAATACATTATAAAATTTTTATTTCAGATGAATCTTTTTATCTATTTATTCATTGTATTTCTATGTCAGCTTCAAGAATTATATTATACATCTATATTTATTTGCAATATTGATTGATTATGTTTACACAGATAAAATCATTATTATTTAAGTAATAATTGGAAAAATATGTGTTACTTTTTTATGCTTTAAAAATCATGAAATGTCACTTTGAAGACTTTTATAAGATATAAAATATTTTAAAGCAATTAAAACCTGACTAAGGTGATAAAAATACACGAAATGAATTATTTAGGTAAAGGAATTTAAACAATTTAATCTATAATCCAATTTTGGATTAAAACACTAATTTATTAAAAATATTTATTTATTTTTAGTTTACGACAATTGTAATGCGTAGCATAAATAATTTTTTGGAAGTACTTAGTATGCAAAATATTTTATGATAAGCAATGACTTACAAAAACAACCATATATATTTAAATTAACATTCATATAAAACATATAATACGTAACACGTATATTACATTTTAAAATCTGAATAAAAAATAATAAAAATTTTGATCTGGAAAACATTATAATTTGTATATAAATCAAAACAGTAACTATATTTAAACTTTTAGAAGCAATTGTTATTTTTAATCGCAATTTAGTCAGAAAATAAATGAAATATTGGTGTCGAAAAATAATCTGTCACATATAAAAAGTTTCTAAATTGCGTATTTAATTAAAAATAATTGTTCTATTTTACAGAAAATATTTAAATACCTTTGTCATTTACACAATTATAATCATTCGAAAGTTGCAAGTACACTGCTGCAAATTTAAACTAGCGCACCAGGAAGAACTTGTCGACGCGCTATTTCATGAATTAAAATAAAATATATAATTCCTTATTCAGAACATAAATCCGTCTGTAACAGATTCTAAATAAGAAATTATAGTGCTAGTAATAGGTTTCACAAAAAGGACTGCAGTCAATAGCAATTTGCTGCTTCAAAATGATACGTTAATAAGCTATCGATAAACCGAAAATAACCTTAATGTGAACAATATAGCTGTTTGAAATAAGGTTTGGTTTTGTCTTGATTTAAAAATAGTACCAAAATTAATACAAATATAAATTACTTAAAGTTCGAATATCAAAACACATTAAAAAATAAGTCGTCACTGCCAAAAGATTTCTGCCTATGATTTCAAAAGTAAAATAACTAATTTTTAAATTGATTTTAGAAGAATGTTTTAAAACTCTATCGAGATTTTTGGCAATTTTGAAGATCTACTGATCTAAGTAAGCTTTACTTAACGTTCTTCTTTTCTAAATTTCAATTCAATTTTTTTTACTTGCTTAAAGAATTTTATTGGCAGAAAAAATAGTTTAATGTGTGTTAACTTCGTGTATTTAATAATATATTTCAAAAAATATTTTCGATTTCTGATGAACCAAAATTTGTTTTAAATGCTGTTCGAATGATATTTTGAAACAAGTAATCTTTGTTTTACTTAATTTTTAAATACAAAATAAACTTTTAAAATTAATTATAAAATGTTATATAAATGTGTCGTTGTGTTATTACGAAACAATACACCAAATAAACAAATATTAAACCTTTTTTCGTTGAAAACATGATTTCTTATTATTTCAGTGCCAGTTTTTGCAGAACTTATGCTTCAAATGTGAATTGTCATTCTTAAAGTTAATATGTGTAGTTTTATTTCATATATAACCTCTAATAATGATGTACACTAAAGTTATAAACGTTTGATTTACTGAAAAAATAATGGATTTTTTTTAAAGAAATTCAATTATTCTATATAAATGATGTTCATCTGCTTATTTTTAAACTTCATTACTATTTATGAATTCAAAACAAAATACCAAAACATTATTCTTAAAAATTCGAAAATGTATTCGATAATTCTAGCAGTGCGTGATTACTTTTATCGTAAAATTATTTCCTTACAACATTCGTCTTTCAAAGAAATATAGATTTTGTATCGAAAATGGTATATATTTCGTTGAAGTCGAATAAAGCCTACACAGCAAAAATATCTTACATCATATACACAGTTTAGGCTTAGATATGATAACAGATATCACAGAATTTATTTGCCAAGACTTACACCACAGACTCAACGTGCCATAACTAAAAGTTACAGTCTTCAACAAATAGAAAACAGGATTTTCAATATTGCATTTCATATTCCGCTACAAATAACAGTTTAGCCTGCTCAATGGTTCATATGCGGTGGAACGCAAACCAACAAATTCTATTTATTTTAAATTGAATGCCAACACAAGAGAAAAAAAAACCCTACAGCATTTATATAAAGGTTCTAGGCCTAAACCTGGATAAAGAAAAACGAAATCCGTATATTCTGTTTACTTTTTTATGGACCTGCCATTTTGTCTTATCCTTCGAATTGCTTTGAAACATAGCAGACCCCAGAGTACGATGACAGTATGGGATATATAAATATAGAGATATGCATATGAACGTGTATATATATTTATACATATGTTTTTGTCTAGAATTTTTATTTCGCTATTTATTCCAGGAGCAAGACATGGCCATAAATCTATATAATCTAAATTCAGGTGCTTTCTGAAAGCTCTACTTTTTTTCCTGTGCCTCACACGCTCGCATACACCCATGTGCATGTCGGGAAGAATTCTAATTCTGAAGAAATATATTTCAGGCCAAAATGAAGGGTCGTGTTTTTCATTTTGTTTTTTCCTTTCGATATTTGTTGCCATTTTTTTATCCAAGTAAAACGTAGCTAAGGTATGGTTTAGGTTACGCCATTTATATTGTTTCGGTTTTGTTTTTCTAAGCCTCGCGCCTGCTTGCTTTTTTGTTCCTCTAAAAAATAAATAAAAACTTAAAATAAAATCCTTCTATATTGATCGGATTTTTCCCGTACTGTTCCAGTCACATTTATTTTATTGTTATTGTTTTTTTTTTTCTTTCCATGGTATTTTGGTGTTCCCAGTGAATTGATTAAAATCCACCATCTGTGTTTTTATTCTTACTTAGTTCTTGGAATTTAAAATTATATTTATTGCAAAAGAAATTCTTAACTCCCCCAGCGGGAATAATGGAATTGATATGCTAAGGATTTACTCCGAAAAACTTTCTTTTTGCAGTTCGCAGAATTACTTTAGATGGATTTTGTAATAGATTCTTAAGCTTAGAACTTCACAATTTCACAATATATTATGCATTTTGTAGAAATATTTTACTTTTGAAATTTACTTTAATCAATTTAGTTTTCAATTGTTTATCATTACATTTTGAGTTATATTGTGTCTTATTTTGTATCTTAATGAAGCACAAAATAGATACTAAATAAAAGTAACAAAGAACAATGTTTAAACAAGCAATTTTCATCGACACAATCGAGTAGGAAGAACAACTTCAAACTGGAAAGTATAAAAAATAACAGCAATACATGTGTCCCTCATATAACACGGTACTTGTAAAACACAGTTTTGATATGACAAGGTACAAAATTTGCGATTATTATAACACGGATTCGATATTACTCGGCATAACTTAATATTACATGGTTTTGATATAATACCATTTTTAAGAAAATGAATATTGTTACGAATTTTGAATAAAAAAATGTAAATAATTTGTATTTGGATGCATAATACCTTTATATTACTCTATGCTACATTTATTTTGTTAAAACTGTAATATTCACAAGCAACGCCGTCCCTTACGTTATAATGACAGTTCGATGGGAACTTGGAGAAATTTTAGCGATAGAGCCAAGTTGGCATCATTTTTGGCAACCAAGTTGACGAGTTCGGGACCTTCTGGATTCTTCTAGAAAATTGAGGAGATCCACTAATTTCACGATCTATAACACCAGCGGATCTTTCTCGAAGTTTCCGCCAGGTCTATAAATAAAGCGATGCTCGCTGAAAGGAATCAGTCTTGTTTCAACCAGCGATTAGTAAACTTGCCTTGACCGTGATTACCGATTAGCTCGGCTGTGCTTGTGAATATTCTTTCACATATGTGTATTTTAGACACTGATATTGTGTCTGAGCGCTGTAGAAGGTGTAAAGACCTTCTGATATTTAATCCGAGAATTTTACTAGTGAGTTCTGTATTTCAAGGATTGATTTTCGGCAATATATTCTCATATCTCTTAAAGAACTGTCTTGTACCTTGTGACTGTTTTGCATAAAATCCTGGAACCCCGATCAACGTAACAATATCATTTTCGTTTAATGAGGGAAATTAACAATTGAATTTTTTTTTCAATTGTGCTCAATAAGTAAAATTTCAAACTTCATTGCTTCAAAAAGTCTCTGATTTTCTTTTTGACAGTTCATGCTGTATTATTATTATTATTATCCCTCAGTAGTACATAGCGGAAAATTTAAAAGCAAATTGCAAAGATCTTTAGTTCCTTACAGAGAAATTTTGAAAGAATAACTAGATCAAAATAGGCAATTGCCACTACGTCAGATAACTTTTGTTGTAATGGAGAAATAACTAGTGAAGAAGAGTTTCAATCACTTTGAGAAAAACAATTGATTAGCTGTAATTTTTGATGAGAGTGAGGATAAAAATTAATTTCGCGATCCTAATAAGCTGTTTCTATTTTTTTATAATTATAGTTATTACTTTTGAATGTATTTTTTATTGTATTTTTAATTTTTATATTTTATATTTTTGCTATTGATTAAAAACTTGAAGTTAACTTTCTTTTTTATTTGTAAGTCTTATTGGAAGGAAATTTCACTATCATAAAATTTTACACCTTAAGATTTGATTTCGATATAACAGGGTGCACATTACCTTTGATTTATATTAATTAAAAGTTTTGTATAACACGGTTTCGATATAAAACGGTACGTATCTTTATGGTTTACGTTATGTACATACATAATTTAATAAATAAATAAAACAATAATTTAAATAAATAATAATATGCATAAATAAATAAAATAACAATTTAAACAAAAAATAAAGTAATAATTTAAATAAAACATTAATATAAATAAATAAATTACTAAGTACCGTGCTACAATCAGTTTCGATATAGCATGGTATGAATTAGCCACGTTACACGAGGGATACCTGTACTAAGTCAAATAGGGTCTTATGGCAATTCTTTAAAATATTTCATGCTAGTTGATGTACCGTTTTTTGTGTTGCACATACGTGCAAAAAAATAAATTACGTAAATGAATAATATAATTGATGTATTATGTCAGGCATGTCAAACTCATTTGATGCCACGGGCCACATGAGCCATTTTACATTAAGTTGAGGGCCTCGTGTTTTCAATGTTCAAAAAATTAATAAAACGGAATTTTTAGGATGATTATAATATGTATTTAAAAAACTCAGTGTATTATATATTATACATACATAATCGTTTAATATTTCATTTTATTTTTTGAACTATATATATTTTATATTGTTTTATAAAAAGAACAAAAATAAAAATTATTATACGAAATAGAATTTAATGTTAATTTTAGAAGATATTTGACGTCGTTTTTTTTTCTCAAAGCAAGTCATCAAAATTTGGTTGAACATATTGAGTTGATTAAATTCTTAAAAAATGATGATAAATGTTCTCAACCGTTCTGAATTTTTGTTACTTTTCATTAAAGAAAATGGTTGCTTGCATAAATAAGTGCTTCCGAACATAGCCATTATAAGCGTAACAAATGATAACATCTTAAGAAACCGATCCACAGATGAATATGTATAAATTACTAGACGTATTATACTTCGAAACTTTTTACGTCGGCAAAGAATCAAAATAGATTTCAATTAATTCCATTTGTAACTTTTCATCAACAATTACAATATCGATAGATAGAGGTGAAATTAAGAAACGAAATTGTAATTCACTAATTTTAAAATCAGAAAATATTAGATCGAATTCCACTTCTAATAATTTAATTTAATATTCTGTAAATTTTAATTTAAATGATTTAATCAATAGATTTTTTTTAAAAAAAACTTTCAAAGTGAGACAAGTTTTCTCTTTCTATTTGTAATAATTTGTTAGTAATAATTTTTGTTCGAAAGCGTTGATATTATCAAATAGCATCGTAGCAAATGGATTTTTGCCTTGAAGCTAAAGTTAAGTTGACTTGTAATATCAACTGAGAAAGCCAAGTGCTTTACCCAGTGTTCATCTTTCAATTCACTTTCTTCATCATTTAATCATCTTTTGCACTTTAATAATTGTTTTTCCTCGTTTCCAAGAAAATAATGATTTCATCCAGCAATTTAAAAATCGTTTTAACCCTTATTGGTCAAAATTCATCGAACTTTCATGTAATATGGTTGATTAATGAATTATCATTCTAAATCTTCCAGAAATGAAGCAAATCGACGATGCCAAAATCTCCATGCTCGAATAAAGTTTCAATCTTACTGACTATTTTAAAACATGTCCAGTATATCCAAGTACAATACTTGCTAAGTAATAATACGATGAAAATGTTCAAAATTGTACTATTACCATGTTGTTTGCTTGTTTCTTTTAATCTTGCAACTGCTTTAGTAATACTAGTCATGGTAAATGCTCTATCAGTTGCAAGACACAAAACAACTTTTACAAGGATAACTTACACTTCATCAAGGTTTCTAAAAGTGCATCAAAAACAAGTATTATACAAAATACATTACTATAATTCTTCACTATTTCATCATTCTGCTGGTTACAGAATTCACAAAACAACTTTTACAAGGATAACTTACACTTCATCAAGGTTTCTAAAAGTGCATCAAAAACATGTATTATGCAAAATACATTACTATAATTCTCCACTATTTCATCATTCTGCTGGTTACAGAATTTCAACTTAAAATTACACTTAAAAATTTTTTTACTTGTGCTGTACATAATACCGCTTTTATATTCGAATCGAATCCGCCATCTGTTCTAAACCGCACTCCAAATTCTCAAAAGGTTATTGTGAAAAATGAAAAATAATGTAAAATGGTTTATCGATATCAAATTTTACAAAATCAAAATGAATTTAAAATGAGAACTATTAAAACATGAATTATTTGTTATTTTATCAGTATTACAAATTTTTAACTTCGGGAACTCATAATTTCTCTAAATACCAAATCCAACAAATTTTTTTCCCTTCGATTCTAAGTCGCATCCCATTTTCTGCAGCATTAACATTGGAAAAAAAGTGCGGCTTAAATTCGAGTAAATGCGGTAATTCTTCCGCTTTAATTAGGCATTCCCTAATATATTCTTCTTCAGTAAATAGTTTCGACCTGCTAGCGATTAAAAGGGATAATATATAGTTTTTATCGCAGTTGTATAGTCTTCAACAAATTTAGGTTGCCACGGTAACCTAGTGGTCAAGGTAACTGACTCGAGTCATGAGTTCCGGCCTTATACATCTAAAGATCCTCAATGCAGAGGAGGCCGATGCACGTTAAATATGTCAAGGTTAAAGCGTCGACCAGTTGGTGTGGTGTGGAAGGCAGGAGAGGGGGTGCCATCTCGGGTATCGTTCGCGTCACTTAACCATGGTTCAAAATTACGAGGTTCGTGGCCAAACGCCCTCGAGCATCTGAATAGTTCGTTGTTAACATTAGCTCACTCACTCTGTCTCAACAAATTTCAGTGAATATATTTTTTTCATTTTTAAATTGATTTCAGTTCCGAGAACTCGTCTTCTCAAAGTTTCACAGAATGTTGGTCATAGTTTGTTTTCTGATTTCTATCATAGTGCCTTTTAAAATTATATTCCTTTGCCACTGAATTACAGTTTTTACATATCAGGCATAATATTTTATTCTTATTATGGGCATAAAAATATTGCAGTTCCCATTTTTCTTGAAAATTACGATGTTCATCTTCAGTTTATCTTTTCTTACTCTATTCTTGAAGTTTCATTATATTTTCATTAAATAAATTTTTATTTTAATATAAATAAAAACCAAAATGCACTTTCATTCACAAACGATTGCACATACACTGCACTTGGACTTGGTCATCTTGGGGGTTTTAAATTTTAAAAAAAAATCTTGAATGGCATTTGTCGCCATTCTATTCGCCTCTTACTGATTGGACACTTCAAAGAGAAAAAAAGTCACACACACGATGAATCGTAGTGCGGTATATAGCAAATAATATGCTAAAGTGCATTTAAGAGTTAGAATTAGAATTAGTTAATTATAGTAAAATTAAATGAAAAAATTTCAATAAAATATTAAAAATAATTTTCATTTAAAGGTTATTTTTATAATTAAATAGAATTAAAAAGAAAACAAGAATAGATAACAGGTTAATATGTTGTAAATTTTTAAAAAAAAGTTTACCAGAAAAAAATTTTAAAATAAAAAAACCCTTAAATATTGACAGTTAAAATTTTGTAAAATGTCACCGCGGGCCGCAACCTAGGAGTTGGTGGGCTGCATGTAGCCCGCTGGCCGCGTGTTTGACATGCCTGTAATTATGTAAATAGGCTTCGTTACTGTTCAATTAATTATACAATCCGCATATTTTGTTATTTAACTGTCCTTTGAAAAAGCTACGAAATTCTTACTATGGTCTTTAAATAAAAGTATATGCACTCACGAGACAAATTAAAAGAATTGGTACATTGTATCGAATTTCTAAAAAACTATTACGCAGATTTTAATGAAATAAAGATACCACTGAAAATTATTTTATGTCCGCATGACTACGAATAAATTTTACACTGTAGGGTGTCCAAAATCCATGTTGAAATATCGAACATAAAATGAGTTTAATATTGGGTATGGTCTCCTGTCACAGCCAACGTGACGGCGTACTGGACAAGAAGCAGGGGAGGAGAAAGACCTTAGGTCCTGAATGGATTTCAAAAAGAGAGGACAAGATGCGCTGCTCTCCCAAGAGTGACCCAAATATGCTGTACAACGTTAAGGTCAGGAAATCTAGATGGCCAATCGCTAGTCAACAACTAGTCGGCTACGATGCACGATTCCAGAGTAGACTGAATATCATTGTTCGCTATGTACAAAAGGTTACAACGACTGATATTACCAGAAGTTACAATGATAGCAACCCAGACGCTGTATCCCAACACATAGTGCTAGTTAAATGTTAACTTACGCAACCGATATTATAGTGGGGTGATGTTTCAATGGTACATATTCGGACCTATAATACAAGGTGGACCAATCCATGAGGTATTTGCACCATGAAAAACTCATCTGTACCGAGGTCACCCAGTCATGGGAACAGTGTTCTCGTGTGATGGCATTTAACAATAAGGTCATGTCATATCGCATGTCATAACGTCCAAATCTTCTGTGTGTTGTTCGAAGAAGATTTTGGTGAATTTCATGTTTTGAACTCGGAGTTATCTTGGTGTGAATCCAATCGAATACTTGTGGTTCTGTTTGAAAACACTAACTCAAGTTGCCACGCAACCGCTTCTCACTGTGCGGGAATTGCGGTTGTTGTGTGCCTAGTACACAATGCTTCAGACTACCAGGTCGAATCAAAGCGACTCCAGTTGTTAGCGGTTTCGAGAGGAAAAGGCGGTCCTATGTCATATTAGACACATTATCATAATATAATGGCTTTTTTTAGTGTGTAAATATGTATATTACTGACCATTAAAATTACAACGCATTGAAAGAAGATTATAAATATGTGAAATTCACTAATAAAAGGAAGACATGCAAATGATAAGCATTTAAGCGCAATTGAATGGTGTAGGAGACAGAAACTGCATCTCATACTCAATACAGAACCGTTCTCACACATAATTCGTATTTTAAATGAGAATTATTTGTGACAAGATCATGTTTTAGAAATCGTATAAGAATAAATGGTTACCAGCGCGGCTCGTAATTTGATAGTGGCAAGAGAGTGGCGTGTGTGTATCCGCAGTGGAGTATTGGAGTTTTGCGACATCGCTACTCCAATTGGTAGGGATCAAACCACCATCGAGCTAATATGAAACCAATTAATTCATGAGGATCATATTGAACGCAATAGAAAATCTTGACATTCTCGCACAAACTAATTACAAGGACAGACATGTTATCAGGTTGTATGGCAAGATCGTACAGCCACATCCCAAACCTTTACTCAGGAGGTGGACTTGCTTTATAGCACGACAAATATCATACGAATAATTCTACAGCAGCATGGATTATCAGTATGGGGATCATTATTAAAGCTTCCCTTGACATTATCTTGACTCTTCGTTTAGTATCATGCTGATCATTCCCGTTACTGAAGTCATCGATTAGAGTTTACCTACTTATATTCAGTATTGTTATATGGGCCTTGCACCCCTGGTGTGATAATATGATGAGTCAATGGGCACATGATACGAGTATCTTGAGTCGCTAATAACCTGAACCATCAGTGTTCCTTTTATTGGATCTTAGGGTTAATAAATGTTCCCAATCTTCGAGGACTGGATGATGCCATCGTTCTACAAGATAACGCATGAGCCTGTTGTTTGACGCGTCCTGGCATTTTTCGTAGAGAGTGTGTTAGACTGTTAGCCTGGCCAGTACATTCTCCAGATTTCTTACTCATAGAAAATATCTGCCCATGGGTTGTTGGGTGAACTTGATCACTACCTCTACAGTAATTACGATTGGTGAAGTGGGAAATAGATTTGAAGCTGTTTGGAATGGCTTGTTCATATCTGTCATCCTAACTCAGTTTGACTTGATGCCTAACTAAGCCGTTTAACTACCAGAGGCTAATAACTGTGTATGCTAATTTTAGACCTCATCTCCTCCTAAGTTTCCTAAGAAAAACTTTATTTTCCACCTAATGTGCTGTATCCGTACACTAATTATAGTTCTGTTATTTTCTTTCCTTCCTACTGTTAAAATTTTAACGGGCAGCAGTGTATGTACGTAGGCACTCATGCATACACATATATATATATCTCAATTTTGAATTGGCGTGCTGAAAGTCTCAAATTAAATTACTTTTCTTAGTATTTCATGTCAATGAATAATAAATTACTATTGATTGGTTTTTCTGTCAATGATATGCGTACAAATTGTACATTCAATTCCATTTTAAAATATTTGCATCTTCTTAATTTTAGAAAAGGAAAGAATTTGCTGATGATTAAGTCTTTTTTGTCTGTCTGGAAATGTTCATCACAAATATTTATATTAAAATAGTTTATTGAAAGAGTTTAATATACTATATAGTTTTTTCCCTTAGATCTACACAATTTAATTTTGTACTTTTATTCTCTATGTCATAAATGTTTCATTTTTATCAATATCGCTGTTGCGAACTATTGGCTAGCAGGAAAAAGAAAACCAGAGATCAGTAGAATTTCGTAATAATTAATAAAAACCAAAAACTATTATTATATTGCCTTACACCATTTCCACATACTATATATTAGAAGATTTAACAGGAACTTTTCTACTATTACACCAGAGACAAATACTTATCAAATATCACAAAGTCGGGGGAAAAGAAAAACTCCCCCCCTCCCCATCTCAGACAATATCTTATTCCCCAAACAAAATCATATAAAAGGCACAGTCTATATTTTCTACTTCTTCAAACTAAAGACAGCGGGGTTTCGAATTTTTTGGGTCAATATGATCAAGAGTTCAAAAAGTTCCTTTGAGAGCGAAAATAAAAATCGTCTGAATAAAAATCCGTTTAATCCTATTTCCTGAAGGTTCGTGGATCGATAAATATTATTCTGCCTTAGGAACACAAGCCGGAACTGTGCAGTTGGACGAGCCACAATAGGCACAAAAGATCAGACGATCAAAACTAGCGTGAAATCGTTTTTGCTCTTTTTTTCCCCCCACTTTTTTTATTCTTCGATATTTTATTTGTTTTCTACTTATTTTCTCTTATAAAAAAATTGATTTTTTTTCCAATAAGAGACAAAAATAATAAACTCAGAAGAGAAAATTTTTTTTGTTCGCAGATAATTTTCGAAAAATAAAGTTTCAATGGTTTTTTGAGACTTTATTATTTTGTCACGTCAATTTCTTCTCTGAGTACGAGAGTAAATGTTTGGTACTGCGAGAATATAATCAATTTAATTGTTTTCATTCTTTTTTCATATTGTAATGAATATTTTCATTTATATGTGTGTATGAAAAATTTCCGCAAATATTCTCGAAAAAAATGGTGCCTATTTAGTTATTAAAGCAATACAATTCTTCAATAAAATAGCAGCTTATTCGGAACCCAGTTCTTTTTTTTTCTTTTTAAACAAATGTATTTTAATCACTAAAATAATAAAAAAAATTTAAAATCTGTAGTGTTTTTAAAAGCTTCCGAACATTATAAAACAAAATTTATATTATATAAGTAATTCTCATTCATTTGCTAGTATGATGTTTTGTTTTTTGAATTAATAAAGATTAGAAATGCTGTGTAATGAGAAAATAAGACATTAAATGTGTAATTTTTATAAATTTTATTAGATAATTCATATCAATATTTATTTTGTCAATCCTTTCTGTACTTTTACTCCACGGAAAAAAAATAGCATTTGTTAACGTTTGGTGCTACGTTTAACTTAAAAACTAAATTGCTAAATATAAATATTGCCTAAAAATGTCTAGTTTAAAAATGCGATGCAAATTTTTTTCGATATTCTATAAAAAATAACGGAAAATATTTTTAATGTGCTAAATTATAATATTAATAAGAAGGAAGTTGAAAGAATTGTTGTTATTTTATAAGAGAACAAATTAATTGACTATAAATCAATTAATTGTTCAATAGTTTACATTATATTCTTAATAAATGAATTTAATATATTTAAAACTGGTAAAATAAAATTTAAATTAAACTCTATCTCTATATTATTAGTTCAAGCTATTAATTCAATTTAAATGGAAGACAGAATCCAAATGTTTTACCATGTCTTTAAAATGACTAAGTACTTCGTGAAGACTTTTTTTAAAATTTTATTTTAAACCCCAAGGTTAGCCGCCCATCTGGTATAGTGGTCAGTGAAGCTGACTGTGGTGCCGTAGGGACTGGGTTCGAATCCCGGTGAAGGCATGGATCTTTGTGTTGTAATCCTTTCTTCTGTCTGTGTTGTATGCCCCATGCTATACATTGCGTGGTGCACGGGGTTTATAAATGTAAAAAAAAATTTTAAAAACAAACAAACCAAGGTTATGGATTATTTGAAAGAATTTCGTCTCATTTTAATGCAAATGTCTTAAATATACAACAAAAAGCCAGCAAAATATCTAACAAGCTGCCTCGTTTGAAGTAAATCAGATGCAACTGATGGAATTCGAATTTATTTTGTGGATTAAGCTGTACTACTATGGAAAACTAGATAATATAAGGATAAAATCAATATGGAGAAATGTGTGATTGTAAGGTTCAATTATAATTGTAATATAAATGTAAAATATATTACCTGCATCAACTAAGTAAGATGAATGAAAAATTTAATTTAAAAACACAAAACGAATTCTATAAAATTTTATATGCTCTAATTTGCCGCATCTAAATATGGTTTTTCAACTTCTATTAATTTTTCCCGTAAATAAAAAGATTTCTGATCAATATATTTTAGTGAAAATACCTTATCTATTTACCTAAAAAGTTAAATATCATTACTTTCATGTTCTAATTTATTTTTAAAAAAAATAGATGAATAAACAAGACATTTTCGTTATTAAAACTAAGTTTTTGGTAAGGGAAAAAATATTCATTTTTTGCGAAAGATTTTGGATTTTCTAAATAAATTTATTAAAATAATTACTTTGCATGGTAAATTTTTCCGGATTCAGGATTGCTATATAGATAATGAGTATGATTTGTTTAAAAGTAATTTCATTGTTTTCTTTACTTTAAACCATTATGGATATATTTTTATTGTTTTTCCAGTCTTTTATGTAGTTTAATTTTTGAAATTGTAAAGCAACAAAAAGTTAGATAGATCTATAATAATATTAATAATCAACCACATCTCAATCTGAGATGTATTTTTTAAAACGTTCATTAAATATTTTGAAAGCAAATTAAAAATGTCCTAATAATGCATTTCCATTTACAAATAATTTTTGTTCTGACATTTTCTCCCCCCCCCCTCCATTTGTTTAAATTTTCTTAGTTAAATTTAGTTTGTTATTTTTTTAAAATAAATTGTGCTGTTTTTTTAGACGTATTTTTAAGTATCTTTTGCATGTATAAAATAAAACAAAGCATTTTTAAACATATTATCTCTGGAATTTCTAAAGTCCATTGTATATTTTTTTGATTAAAGGATTGGTAATTAGCAATAGAAACAAAATCATAACAGCAAATAATTGGACGAAAATTTAAAACTTTGGAATTTTATTTAACAGTATATGTCCGTAAATTTAAATTCCAATAGAAAAAAATGAGACTGAAAATTTACTAATAAAGTGAAATGAATAAATAAATAGAAATATTGCCAGGAATTAATTGAATGCAGTTAAAACGATCACACAAACAATTTAGTAGAAAAAGGGATTAAAATATGTAAATTCAAATGGGAAATTATATATATATATATATAATTCCCTACATTACTACTTCTTTCTCCTAATTGCATTGGCGTTCTTTCCAAAATGTTGATAACCATTATCAATGCTATTGCATTTTTTCAAAATCTAATACGAAAATATGTTTTTATTTTGTAAAACTTAAAAGAATCCATGTTACAAAATGAAAAACGAACCATTGCATTGTTTTCCGTAATATAATTACAATATACTTATTTTGATTACGTATTTTAACAATGAGAACTTTTTCTTTTATTAACCGTTCGAACTCAATTAAGAATTATTTTTACAGCAATCTATCACAGCTCCAAAAATCAATTTCCTCCCACAAATCTTGAGACTTTTCTAACGTGATTTTGTTAGTTCTCAAGCAACGTCTTCCCTCGCTTGATTCATGACATTGCCGAGCGCTGGGGGCCTGTCAAAAACTTATGGTTCAACTTTTTCTATCCCATTTAATGTTGTTTTATTTCTTTCAAAAACTCCTTGTTAACATAGTTTGTTCCCAAGTTTTATTTTTTTTTACGATTCTTTTCGTACTTAGGTTCGGTTTTTATATTTGCTATTTTTTAGTACTTTACGCGTACGTTAAAAAAATTATCGTTCTTTATGAAGAAAAAAGCAGTAGGAAAAAAAAGTACACCGTAATAATTTTTTCGACTTTCGAAATAAGGTCGTTCGATCGTCTGCTAACGAAAATAATGGTCTGGTGCGGTTTTTCGTAAAATATCGTTTGGTGCTGTGATTAAACAATCATTAGTTTGGAAGCACAGCTGTAGAAAGGCGAAAAGAAAGACATTTACATGGTATGAAGGAGGGAAGGGGAGAAGAGATTGTATGCTATTTTTAGTCGTCTCGGAACTGAACAAAAAAAAGTACTACTAGAACAAAAACGTGTGATAAAGGAAAAATAATTCAACAGATGGTGTTGAGGTATAGGATGTCTTCTGATGCATATTTGATTGTTCTGTTTAATGTTTTTGAAGAGAGGTTTAGATCCAGCTTTGTATTTCCACTCCTTTCGAATGTTGTGCAAGTTTGATTTTGGCAGGACCTAAGACAAATCATTGGTTTGGATCCAGTAAAAACTTTTGTACTTGGTAGTCCAAGACGAGGTTTTGGAAAGAAAATACAGTTTATGAACTTTTTTTCCCCATCATTTGAGTTACACATGTCAGAAAAATATCAAACTGAATAGTTATACGAAAAAAATTGTATACATTAAAGATATTCATATATTCAGAATAATACATTACGTCCACAACCTTTTCGATTCAAACCTACTGAGTAAGTTATTACTTAAATAAGTTCTTCTTAAACTTTCAATATTTGCGATCCAATTTTGAATAATAAGTTTCATCGCACCCCGATCCATTCAATAACAATGCATTGAATTCAATAATAATATACTTTGACGCTTAAGTTAAAATACGCGACTTTAATTATATACCGTACAAATCATAGAGATAAGCATTACACTCTGTATATAATTTTATGGCATGCCTATGGGGTCACTAGTAATTATTAAACATGTTCTTAACTTAATATTGTTAAATTAATTATCAAATAATGTGCAGTACTGATACATTTTTCTAAGTATATAACATCTGTGTAAATGTATGCATTTTATTTTTTTATTATGACAGAATATATTTTGTTTTACTTCCTTCAGTAAATTAATATATTTTTTAAATAATCTTTTGTTTTCGACTTTTGGATATACTCGCCCACCCCCGTTGGGGTATCACGCCCCCTATCACGTCTCACAGTTTAAAAAACGCTGATTTAAATTGTGCATTGCGCTACACCAATAACTACTTCCGGAAATTTAGGATTCATTAATAAACAATTTCAAGACAAAAAGATAAAAAAGAAAAAAGTTTCCAGAAATATTTTTGTTTTTGTGTGTAATTGTTAAATTATCTGCATGTGGATAACGTAGAAATTATATCATTATAAAGTAGTTTATTGCGTATGCTACTCCTAAATCTGATTTTAAATTTCGTCAACAAGAATTCGAATTGAAATCAACAGCATTTTTCTCTAATTCACTAACAGTAATATACTAAGATTGTCTGGACATTTAAATCACTTTTTGAGAAATTCACTGTAACTTCGGATTTTTTTAAACAATTAGATAAAAACAACTAGAATATGTTTGCAAAAATCTTGGTTCCTAGCAACAGAAATATACAATTTCTTATAATTTATAATGCTAGAAGATATAATTCTTAAATTATGTGGTTTTCATGTCGTGTTAGATGTTTGAGTTAAGAAGAATCTGGGATGTATATGATATAAGCTTTCAGCATATAATATTTTTTATGCAAAAATGTTGACACGTGCAATGTGTAAATATTATTCAAGTTTTTCTTCCATAGTTCTTAAAATAACATCTTGTTTTAGTTTATTATAAATGTAATAAAAACTTAAGCAAATTTCTGAATTTCTTTCAGATATGTGTCATATATCATGATGATTTTTAATATTTCTGAATACGTAGTGTAAATAAAATATCATATGTAGGAAGAAAATAGGGACGAAAATTTTATAAATTTTGTTAATACAAACTTCCATTTTTTATATATATAAGCTGAAAGATACGTTATCATTTGCGGTAGACTAAAAAGAAAAACTCGATATATCTGAAGTAAAAAAAGTGTATAGATATATTCAAATCGATAAAAAAAAATAGATGGGCAAGAAGTTTTTCTAACTTTTATCTGCAACCTCTTTATCTATCAAAAAAAAGTTAGTCACAACAAAGAGACAGGGAGGGAGAGAAGAAAAGAGTGAAATTTTTACTGAAAGTGAAAAAAATGTGAATAGGACCACAGATATCGATATAACAACTCGCAGTGTATCCCTTTACGCGGTAGGAATAAAGTAAAAAATGCCACAGAGAAAAAATAGAGCAGTTCTTGAAAAGCCAATGAGAATTTGATGAGGAGGACGAAGTACGGTTGGAATTTCGATCATATTTTCGAAAAAAAATTTTTTTTTTCTTGTAAGAATAACAGCACAGAAACTTTTTTTTGGATTTCATCGATTTGGTGGCGTGATATTGTAATTTTAGTACCTTATTATTTATGTGTAGTAGTTTTATGTAAGAAATGTCTAACATCTGTTTCAACAAAACAAAGTATTCTTTACACGACGTACATATATAATGGCAAAAATAACATCATTATACACAATTTAAAAGCTACTTTATTTTGGTTAATTTACTTATTACCTTCTAAAAACTGATTCTGCTCTAAGCCTTCCCCTGTTTGGGGATGTGAATCAAAAATCAATATTAATTATTTAGGAAGTGCTCAATATTTAATTATCTGGTAAATTTTCAATGCTTGCTGTTTCATGAGGAATGTAGACCTCACAGGTGCGAATAAAATACCAATGGCGTAACTAGTCCTATTTGGACACTGTATCAAAATTCTTTGGGGACCCTTTTTGAAAAAGAAATAAAAGACACCTATTTCAAAGAGTCAGAATGTTACACATTTTGGAGCCCTTGTAGCTACCCCGTATCTTTGATACGGCGGTAGGTACGCCCATGTAAAATACCAACTATTAGAGAAACGATCAGGAAAAATGCAACCATTTTCTATAATAAAGCTAACAACTCTGATAATATACTCCTGATCTAAATTTTCACAGACCCAGATCAATCCTAATTGATCCTGTTTTTCTTTAATTCCTAAATATGTTCTCTTTTATTTAATTATTTATCTTTTGCTTTTGATCTTAAATTCTCTCCGTTTTAGCAGCTCGACTTGCTCAAGCTCTTAACTACTCAATGATTGGTTGAGCTTCTCACCTGAACATATATTGAAAAATAGCTGACCTCTCCGGTCAGCCAATCACAAAAGCTCCATTCGATACCACACAACTCATTTCATAACTTTCTACATCTAAACAGTTTCTCTTAAACTCGGACTCCTTTACTGTAACCGGATTGGCTAGGTATCGCCCCGCCCACTCTCGTCATAAAATTTTTTAAAGTAAGAATTTGTTCATTAATTTTTATCTTTATTTTATTATTGTTATTTTATTCATATCAAAGTAATTCTTTCCTTTTTATTACTTTATATTGATTATATTTAAATTTTTAAATATTTTTTTTAAAAAAATGGTAATTTGAAAGTGATTAATATTATCTAAAATGTCATGAAAACGGGGTGAAGTTTCGGAAGAACTAATTCAAAAGGGAAATAATTTTTTCCCCTTATATTGTTTGTACAGAAGTGAATTATGTTTGATGTGCGTGCATGAGTGTCAAAACCCGATAAGGTTATTACGAATTGCACACAATATTATTAAAAATGAATCGTTAATTGACTGTTTGTAATTATTACAATTAATGTATATCAAATCAAATTTGGTTTCAAAGTTCATATTTAAAGCAATATAAAAATCAAAAGAATAAAAAGAGATGCACTTATTCAGCTCTTGCACTAAACTCTGAAATGGTTTTAAATTTAGTATATAGGTCATCAGTAAGGTTGCTCCCGAATTCATATATCTTATGTAATACAATCTGGAAATAGTCCTAATTAGAGAGTATCCGAGTAGAAAAATAGAATTATTAAATTAATTTAAACATCAGGAGCGTGAACACTTTGTACCCATTCTCTATAAATTAAATTCGCGAAAAGACACAGAAAAATCCCCTCATTTTCTCACTCGGGAATTACAATGAGAAAAATGATAGGGAATGATAGTCACATAAAAAAATCAGGAGAAATAGTAGTTTTTTTTTGAAGGCCGCTGGTGTATATATATATATATATATATATATATATAATCAAAATTTCTCTACAAGAAAGAGATGAATAAACATGATTAAAACTGTAAAGAATTGAAATTGTAAGATAGCCAGACAACATAATTTAAAAGGAAATATGAAAAATTAAAATAATAGAATTAAATATAAAAATATAAAAGGATGGATGTTACAGTATTATCAACATTGCTGACTTAGGACAGCTTATATGCAAAAAAATTTATATAAAAGTGGGGTTGAACATGTTTTGTTACATATATATATATATATATATATATATCGCTCAACCGTTCCTTAAAATGCCCTGGATTTATATATATATATCTTTACGAAATAGGAATCTTTTCTTTGTGCTGCTATCATTAAAACTATTCCGATGACATTGAAAGGCAATAAAATGGCCTTGACAGTGTTTGCGAAGGATTTATTTACAATGAAAATCGTTTAACATGAAAGTAAGGGGACTGAAATATTTTTTCGTGTTAAAGGATATTGCAAAAGAAAAAACATATATTCAAGAAAATTGAGTTTGTTTATTAAAGTACATTTTTTATTTACATATATATGTATTTGCGCATGTATTTAATAAAAAACAATGAGACAAAAACATTCACAAGAACTGAATGAAACTTATTACAAAATTTTCAAGGTTTTTGAAAAACAAGACATTTTTTGAGTATTTGGAAAATAATCTGATAATTTCCTTTGCATTATCTATTTAAGCATCAAATTTTAAAGAAATTGCTTAATGTCGTCCATTTTGTTATTAATTTCACCATTGGAAAATGTGCGTCTAAATAAATGCGCATACTTTCATGGTGTTCCTCATTTCGAAAGACGTGGGAAGAGAAGCTACATTATTAATTTCGATTTCATCTTCGGAATCTACCTCAATGATATTTTGAGCTTTGAACTAATTCCAGAATGTCATTGTCTGCCATAATCTTTGATGTACACACATTATCATTATCTACTGCAACGAATTTTTCCGATTGTACAGCAGGACAGTCTAATAATATAGAAACTTTTCGCATTTTGCTCATTCCCAGAAGGAAAATTTTTTCGTGTTAAGCGGTTTTCGTTTCATGTTAAGAAAAAATGTATGAAAACTCGTAGTAGTTTGTGGGGACCTTTGTATTATTCCTTGCTAACAGATATTTCGTCTTAAGCTTTTTCGCCTTAAACGTATTTCACTGTATTTTAAAGGAAAATTTGTTTATATTCATGCCTTTTCTTTTCCCGCCAATACACCATATAAGCGTGCCTATGTGAAAAACCATAAATAAACTTTTAATTGGCGTTAAAGAGTAGTGGTTATGCAATTGGGGTTACGGAAAATGCAATGAAACTGGCATTTAGAAAAATGATATTCGTAATTTGATTAAATAAACATATATAAAATTAGAATTTAAATTATTATTAAGTGAAATTATATGTTACATGTATATTTATAAACTCCGTCTTTTTGTAATTGAACCAGTTTGATTCGCTTAGTTTAACTATTATCAATTGAAACATAACTTAAACTAACAACTTAATCGTTAAATTATAATTTTCTACACGCTATTACTTTTAAAGGCATCCTTTTTTCAGGATAATGTTGAATAAAAGGGATTATTTTTTTCATTTCGGGAAATAAAATACATAAATGTGAATAGGAAGTAAAAACATATAAAGAATAATTTATGTGTATCATTTGATACTTTCATTAATATTAAAATATAGTTTGAAGGAAGCGAAAGCTTTTCTCCGAAGTAATATTATAAATTATTTAGTATAACTTTAAAGAATTTGAACGAAACTCATTTTATTCCATTATACAGCATTCACTGTTTCGGCGCGGAAAAATTAATTTTTCGTTATTTAGAACCATTCTGAATTCCAGGAAATTAAATTATGTCGAGGAATTGCGAATGAAACGGCATTCCTAGGTTTCAGCTAACTGCAAAATACTTCTTGTAATAGCATTTATCAAGTAAAGAGAGAAATGTTTTACACGCTGGAACATAGACTAGTTATATTATACATATAAAACACAAATAATAACATTTATAAGCTGATATAAATATATATATATATAAACTGATATTATACATATAAAACAAATTGTTCATATAAAATATTCACTTTATTCGAGTATACATTTAATGCCGTAGAGATACATGAATTATTTTTATCCACTTTAATTTGAATTCAAAATTTGATGTCAACTACACCTATTGGGGAATCTAAGAAGTTGTTGCATATTAACCCCTTAATCGGTCAATGCATTTGCCCCCAGAATCTTTTATAAAAAGATACATTTTTTATTGCATATAACAAAACAAAATAATAAAAAAAGGGAAAATGCAAAAAAAAATTATTTTAATTTTAAAGGTTTTACACTATTTTTTTAATTTTATAATTGTGAAACACAAAGATCCCTAAATGTTTGTTTTTATAAATGCACTTTACAACATGATATGAAGAAATGTTTCATATATCTTAAAAGAATTTCCCTCATACTTGCAAAAACATTTCATACTCGTACCTCTTTTTTAAACGGTTGTGGATTTTGTTTGTGTGTGGACATATGTATGCACACACACAATTTGAAGCATGGTGTAATACTAGGTCTTACCTTGCAGTGGGGACAGAAATAATATTTGCCTTTTTGGATTATATTCCCATTTTCATTTCTATTCAAGCAAGAAATCATCCATTGCCTTGCCCGTAGCTCTGAACACCATACAGGTGATAATACGATTTTGCTCGGTTTCACCCCAATGTTGAAGGAGGGGATGATCAGGGGGCTCCCATCTCCCTTACCCTTCCACCAACCACACGAGAGGACTTGCGGTCGACGGTCATTTAGAGTACTCCCATGTCGCGAAGGCACTTTTCATTTACAAACATACATGCTTTCTCCGGGATTCGAACACAGGCCCTACGGCACATCAGTCAGTATCGCTAACCACTACACAGGATTGACGACGATGTGGTAGTGTTGATGTGATATCCAGTATTTGCGTTCATTGCACGCCTGTAAACGATGTCTGTGTTTATTGTGACTGCAAAGTATTGAATGATCTTCCGATCAATCTTTTTGAAAGGTATATGGTTATTATCACAGGAAATATATCCGCTGTATGGTATTTTCTCTGTTTCTGTTGGGATATAAATTTTATTAAGCATTTAAATGACTTTGAAAGGGTAGTAAGAGGCCAATAATTCAACAGTACAATAGTACAATTTTTATGAAAAGAAATAAACTCATT
This sequence comes from Trichonephila clavata, assembly GCA_019973975.1. Taxonomy (NCBI): domain Eukaryota; kingdom Metazoa; phylum Arthropoda; class Arachnida; order Araneae; family Nephilidae; genus Trichonephila; species Trichonephila clavata. The sequence goes on from BMAO01030962.1 coordinate 23,121, forward strand.
ATAAATAATTAAAAATAAAACAATAAAATCATTTGTAAGAAAACTGATTTTTTTAAAAAAAAACCAATTAAACTAAAAATTCCTTTTTATACAATTCATGTAAAAGGAAAGGTTTCAGGAACAAAAGTGATAATTTTACACAAATATAAGCTTTGCTTAACATGTTTGAATTTTTTGAATTTTAGATCACTGTGAATAAAAATAAATAAGAATTCAAAATAAAATGAAAACTTTCTTACAAACAATTTCAGATGAAAAAATAAGTCATGCTTACAAATCAAAATAGTATACATTTCATTTTCTTCCCCCAATTTTTGCTGAGTATTAAAATTTGCTAACCAAATGGAAGTTTCAATAATATGTATTGATTCGATAATAGCTCAAGTCTCTTCTACGTTTGAAGCTTAAGTGTGCATCTTACATCAAGGTCTGACGTGAGTATTGGTCTGTGGAAAATGTAGGATTCAAGTTAGAGTGCATGTTTGAGAAGTTTGGGAGACAGTTTGTCGAGACACAGAATTGCTACTGGTGACTTATATCTTCAAATTAGTTGACACACCGTCAGTTGAGTTATGGCGTCTACTACGTTGAGCCAGTAGATGATGTCATAATTAACCATTCGTGTAATATACAGATAGTATGATCATTTTAATAATAATCTCTAAGTCACAACAAGAAACATTAAGTTACTGAATGTGTTATATAGCAAAGTTTTAATTATTTTAATAATTACAAGAAATGTCTTTTTACTGATAACGGTTTTAAACATTTTAAATAGCACAACTGTTGCTTTTTAAGAAAAATAAGCTTTAACGTAGAAAATATCGCTTTAATTTGGATTCTTTGAGTAGTTGCAGTGTTAAGAAATCCAAACTAATATCAAACTTATTTTAGCTCCAACAGTATTTATATTTTATTCAATAAGTATTTTCAATCTGAGGTATGCCATAGTGCAAAAATAGGTCACTTAATAAGGTTGGTAAAAAAGCTAAGCAAGGTGAAAGGAAAATAGTTAAGATTATATGAGTTAAAGTAAATATTTCTCAGAGTCAGAAAATATTACCCAATTAAAGTTGTCCTATTGTAAGTATGATCGATGTTACAGGTGTACTAGTAGTCAGAAATATTTCGCTATTTGAATAATTTGAATTTGAAGCAATTATCTTTCTTTTCTGAAGTGTTTCAATAACCCCATTACATTATGTTTTAAAATTTTTTAATTTAACTTCATCTTTCTGCATATTTGTATCATTTCAAAAATAGAATGGGGTATCGGTGAAATGCGTATTATATGTAGTGTTGAGTTGTCTCATTAGACGAACACTTCACGACAATACTTGTTAAGTTTGATGACCGGGCTCATTGCATTCTTCAAAAAGAGACCTGTATTCTTCCCTCACGCCTGGGACAAAGCAGATGTTGATCCTTTTTTTTTGGAAACAGCTTTGTTGGCACCGCACCTTCCCTTCCTCCGACATCCAGATGGTTTTAATCACAACGAGTTTTCGAAGAGACATTCCTGTTGAACATTTCCTATTAATTCGTTCCTTCGCACATGTGGGCCGCAAATTACTTAAATAAAAATATTGTAAACCTGTTGTGACAAAGACATATCCAACTGGGTATTCTCAATGTCAAGCTGACAGGTTGATTGATAGACAATCCATGTGGCGTACAAAGTACAGCGATGGAGTTGATATGTCGAAACGGGCTATTGTCTTAAGAACCAATGGAGTTGGGACATAATCACCCAGTTGAAGGATTCTGGGTGCAGACCCACTATCCCTGCAATCAGAGAATATTGTGGGCGCGAAAGAGGCTTGTACACTTGTTTAAAAAGTTGGTTTGGAAGGTGACGAGGATCTGCGGCATCATCTTATTCGTCAACTTTTTCTCTTCTTCTTCGAACACATGCGAAAGAGGTTGCATGGGAAGTCACACCCCAAAGAACCAAGAGAAAAGAACTGCGATGACCTCTTAAAAACGGAAAGAAGGAGTCTACGAAGTAGCCGTTTTATTGATTGATCAGAAGTGACGCCAGTAAAAGGGGTTGTGGAGACAGCCGCACCTGAGAGGCGATCATCTGAAAATCTACGAACAATAAACCGAATTGGACTTTTATCCAGCTAAATGCTGTGAAAATGAGCATAATTAATAATGAATTTAATTTTTTAAGATTAATTCATGAATAAAATTATTTTTGGCCAAAATATATATGACTCCTATTGTTACCGAGAAATGAAGTTATTTTGAGGACTCGTGACGTCACAGTTGAGAGAAAAATAAAAATACTCCCTTTTTTACAAAACAAAGAAATGTAAAAACAATAATATCTTCATTAGCAATTACATGTTCCTTTTTCCATGAAACTATCTTTAAGTGTTTTATTTCGTCAATGATTTAACACGAAACTTTTGAGATGCTTTATAGGATTCCAAAACATGTAAAGAAGTATAAGCATAACACATAATTAATATAAGTAATTTATTTCAATGAAAAGCATCATCGCTAATTCTTCGTTCCATAATAATCATTTCCATTTACTAAATGTCATATCTTTGCAATAAAAATTCAAAAACATTAAGAAATAATGAGAAGAAAATATAATTTTATCGAAAGTCATATTTAAAAATAGAACGCTACATGTAGAGGAAATGTGAATATTGTTATAATAGATAGATTAAAATTAATTTCAAAGGCTTTATCACATTAGAAAAGAGTTATTCCTGATCTTCTAAAAATGAAATGTAATCCCATTTTTTTTCACTCTTAAATAAACGACTTACATAGCTCTGCAGATTTACGATGAAAGACAATTTTAAATGCAATCATAATAGAATATAAGTACAGAAACAAACAGTTAAAGATTGTTTGCTTAGAAAATAATTTACAGTAATAGATTTTAAGATATATTTACAGTTCTACATGGAAAAAAACGCAGTAAATCACTAAAACAGAGCAAGTTGTGAGTAAATTAGTTTGGAACGATAGTACTTAAAAGAAGTGTTTTCTTTTGAGTAGTTCAATGAATTATAACTTAAAATTGAAAAGGGAACTTTACGGAAAGGAAATATTTACTCATACACAATATATTATATAGTCAAATAAAATAAAAAATATACTTTATGAAACTGTTTTGTTGATTTTTCGTCTGTGTGTGTGTGATTTTTATAATAGACCAGCTAACATTCCGTATAGCATTAGCTCTTCTTCTAATAAACGGATATTACTCAAAAAATAGAAAACGACATCCTGCCAGTTTCCAAGCAAAGCAATTTTGAAGGGGAGAATTCCGAAATAACCTCATAGTTCTAAGAGTTTCTTGAGTCGAGAAAGTATGAAGACCACCGCTGAAATATATAAAATTTGAAAAGAAATCACCGATCAAACTTTTATTTGTTTGTAAATAACTCTTATGATTGTCAAAGATTAAACAATGAATTATCTTCAAAAACTGATGAAAATATATCCCAAAAATTCACAATTTTGGGTTTTTAATTGAATTGCTCCGTAGGTGTACAAAATAAATCTATCAGAATAAACTTATTTTCAATATTAACATCTAAAAACCAATATTTTAAATAAATCACGCTCAAAAAATAAGCAACTTTTATCGCTGGAAGGCAATAAGCTAGGGAGTCAAAATGGGAAGCAATAAACCTCTCCTAATGGAATGTGTCAACAGCGTAATAAAAATCTAGGAAGCTTCGAAAAGAGTGCATCCTGGAAATATAATATTAACTTCCCAAACGAAAAATGATAGAAGCTATGGCGAAAAATCACTTTTGCATAGAGCGCTTTAAATTTATTTTTAAAATGAAAAATATAAACACTTTCTTTTTTCAAAATTCAAAGTTGTATTTACTTATAAGATGATTTTAAAATAGATGAAGAAAGAGTTTAAGCAGTTAAAAATAGATCAAAAACGTCTTAGTGCTCACAGTATATATTTTATTAAAGAGCTCGAAGGATGCGAAAATAGATGTTTGTAGAGGGGAAAAAATATATTTATAGGTTTTTTGAGCTATTCAATTGTTAGACAAACATTTATTCATACTGCAGTATAAAATAAATAAGGTTGTATAAATTTATATTTTGTTAAATTTTCACATAAAACTCTCTATATTCCTATACATAAAGAATTCGAATATTATATGAATATCTTGTAATTTTTATCATAACGTTTCAACAAAGAATGCTTAAGTAATATATATAGTATATTAAAATGAAAAAATAACAAGACTAAACTATATAACTAACAAAGCTAGAAGATAGAAACCAGATTTTAAGACACATAACTATAAAAAAAAGGTGGAAATGTATATTATACAAGATTTAAATAAACGTATGTATAGCAGGAAACAGAGTTAGAACTTAAAAATGGAAGAAACCAAAAGAGTCAATGGACTAAAATGGAGACCTATTACGATTTCTAAAGCTGTTTCTGAATTAGGACCGGTAAATTAGGGTTAAGCAATGTTTTATGGATCCACCTTCTCCGTACAGCAGAAAACTAGGACATAATAGAAAAAACAGAGCCATATTTATTAGTTAGGCCTAAAACTGACATATGTGTATTTTGCAACAGATAGAAAAATTAAATTAAATTAAATTAAATTTTGAAAGGAAAGGTTTCTTTCAGAGAGATGAGAATAAAAAGAATTTTGTTAAGGAAAAACTAAGCAAAAACTTACATGTAAGAATGCTAACCAAAAGAGAAAAAAATTACTTGTACCTTTGGTCAGCACGCGGGCCAAATGACGTGTTAATATTGGAGTGTTAAACCAGATACAAAAAATAGGGGCGCCACCAAGATTCTTTTATTGTAATTAAACTAAGCAAACGATTTCATATTGAAATCGATAAAAATTAGTAGGAGAAAAAATAACAATATATATATATATATATATATATATATATATATATATATATATAAGAATGGAGGATACTTGTTACTATTAATCCACATTTATTTTCAGTAGACAATTATTTCAGGTAAATAACAAGTGCATGCACACACACAACAAAGAACTATTTACAAAAGACGCGATGGACAAACGGATACGGTTACATTCTAAAACAAGTGTCAGGCGGCGAATGTTCCTTAGAATCTCGGATTTTATATAAAATGCACACCGGAAGTTCAAAAATTCACATGATTTCCGAAAAGAGTGATGTGTCAAGAGAAACGCATGATGTTTTGTTATGTAATTCTTAATTTAAAAACGCTGAGCTTTTAGTTTCAAAGAGATGGAATTACGATTATATCCCGTCATGCGGTTAATTTACATTTATTCATTCACTCGAAGTCCTGAAGGATCAGGACCATTATAAATAAAAACACATGAAAAGGAAATTAACGTGAATTATTATTATTATATAATTTATTTGATGTAAAATAGAAGAAGAGAAAAAGGAACATAAAGATACATTTATTTGTATTCAATATTCTAATTCTCCCTGTATAGGGATATAATTCTGTAAAAATATGATAATATAGTAAAAAGATATACATATAATATCTTTATATAAATGCGTGTGAGCGTTATTGTACCAAAAAGTAATTTCTTGCTTGATTTCTCTTAATTAGTAAATCTACATTCTTATGGGGTTTATTTTTATATATTGACAAAAAAAAAACCTGGAATATTATGAACACATATCCAAATTACATTCACCGGCACTCTTTTGTATATTTTATTTTTATTTACCACTGTAAATTTTGAATCATTGCATATATTTAGCTTTCAGGTGTATTAATTCATTTTTAATTTGTTCTAAATATAAGCTGAGGATTATACGCTTTCTTTTTTTAAGAGAAAAGATTAGAAAAACTTCAAATATGTTGCTTTCATCCCTTTTAGACATTAAACACAATTGAAAGTACTTCGATATTCATTTTTCAGGGTTGGAAAAACTATAAACGTTATTAATTGAGCTATTGTTAAGTAAAAGCTTTGTATTAAAACCATAAACAATCTAATAGCCCAAAAAATTGATAAAATCTTTAATAGTATTTAATTTTTAGTCGTCGTAGGAAAAATCTGACTTTTATTTTTTTCGAGTACCTAGGAATACATTTCATTGATATTGTTTGAAAAAGTATGTAATTAGTGTGTGTATTTGTGCTTCATTATTTCTTAGGAAATCAAAATCATTACATATATATGGAAGATATACATAGATTTTAAATTTTTTTCTTATTGTTCTCTTTTCCTTTTGGGAATTCTTTCTGTTTGTTTTTTGTTTCTTTTCTTTTTAGAGTTGTTCTTATTAGCCTACTGAATCACAAAGGGAAAAGGTTTATCATATCAAACTAGTTTAATCCCACTTATTCTGTTCTTTCAAAATTGCATTTTTTTTTTTACATTCTGGGCCTTATTTTTAGTTTTGCTTATGAATAATGTTTACTTTTTTATACACATCTATTTTGTTGTTTGGTTGAGTTCTTGTAATTGTGCTGTATATATATAAATATATATATATTTTTGGAATTTCTAAGTATATACCTTCCTCTTTTTGTTTGATGTATACAAATGCAATCAATAAAATAAAATATATCCAAAGTCAATCAACTGAAAAATTGGAATGAAAAATTTTAAATCAATACAAACAGCAAACGAGTTATATAGTGTGCTAAAAAAGAAAAAGAAAAACCGCACACACTCTCTATTAAACAGATACCTATAGGTGCAAAACTTCTTTTATTTTATCATATCAAAGCTTAATTTTCCCTATCTGAAGCAAATTATATATATATGCCTTGCTTTCCCTCTAGCCCTCTCTCACATACACAAACACTAACTCACAAGTATACACACGCATTCATAAACACACACACACAAACTCACAAGCATACGCACGCATTCATAACTCACACACACAAACTCACAAGCATACGCACACATTCATAAACTCACACACACAAACTCACACACACTCATATATATATCCAGCATAACCTTTAACTTACAAAGTGACAGACTTATTACCAACTACTCCAAAGCAGCTTTCGAATTTCATAAATAATTTACACTTACAGAGGTCACAATAATCCCAACATCTCACCTTCCAACTTCATTTCGAAAAGCATTCCATAGATTACCGGTGTCCGAGAAAATTCTATACTATTTCCTAACCCATCTAGCAAACCGACATCCCGAAATGACTTAGATATATCATAAGTTATCTGGAACCTGCACTTAAAATAGGACAGCACACTTAACTCTTATCTAAACGCATCGTTCGCAAGCAGGGCAAAATAAATTGAAACTTTTCCTGCAATATCTTTCATTTTTCCTGGAAAACTTGGCGTCACTTGTCATAAAAGTTCTACCTGGTGTATCTGCTATACTGATCGATTGGACACGAAAGGTGTCATGAGTTTCCGGGATAACTTTTGGATGGTGGTTTCCGCTGTTGCTGATAATACGAAAGAAGGATTTCTTTCCTTGATTTTCGAAAACAAATTACGATGCTCGAAGAACTGAGTTTTGATCGGATTGAATGGAAAGTGAAAAAGTGGTAAGAAAATCGTTCAAAAGAGTTGTATCATATTTTGATGTGTGGCAACAGCCTTCAAATTAGTTCGTTTTTTCGAATTTATGATGTCAGAGTTACATTTATATTAAATTATTGATATTACTTTGTAATTTACTCAATATATGAGACATGCAATCATTTTTATAAGTTCAGTTTTATTAAATGACTCGAAACTTGCTTTTATAGTATTACTAGCCACGTGACCTGCCACTTCGCTGAGTATTTCATGATGTTGTATGAATATATAAGGCGGTTTTTATTTATATATAAGTCTTGAACCATTTAGGTTTCATTTTATTTTTATTCATAAAAGTCCTGGCTATTGACCCTTCGGTCATTAGACAACGAGCTCTCCATTACCTTTTTACAATATGTTGCAAATTCTTAAGGTATCCGACTACTTGAACAACTTAAAAAAAAAAAAAGGGGAGGTATAGGGAGGGATGTTTTTGTGGTTTTTAGATTTATTTAGTACATTTTAAGAAAAATATGCTAGAATTAAGAAGAAAAAAAAGAATTTTTTATTACTAAAATGGGGAAAAAATGAGTAAAAATTTACAAAAAAATAACATAAACGGGATCCATTTTGTACCAAAGATTTGTGAGCAAATTTCCAATTTTTCAATTCTGATGTTTTGCTATATTATTCATTTTTGAATTGACCTTCAGGATAAGATATATCTTAATTTTTACAAAAACTAGAGCACTTTATCTTAGTTATTATATGAAATAGCTTAAAATAACAGTGATTATATTCCCATAAAGAACTGTAAATTTTGTAATAAAACAGTGATTGATAAATCTGAAGATTAAAACACTTCTACTATTATACAGAGCATACACAAAAATTTTCAGTTAATTATTTTCAAAACATTTGAGCAATCACTGTGTTCCCGTTTGAGTATTTTGAAAAAAAAAACACATTTCGAGTAAAACGCGTTTTAAAGTATGACATCTTGCTTAAAGTTTTTGCTTAAAGTAATGGCATTTACTTTAATTAAAACACTTGTAAATTTTATTCTAGTGAACGGAAAATAATAAACTTAGTATTTTTATAAAACTAATAAGATGTTCTATAAAATAAAGTAAGAAAATTGTCACATTTTGGCAAAATTTACAGTTTTAGGGTAGTCGGATACCGAAAGAGTAGAACACACGTCCAAATGAGCAGCGTCCATGAATTGTCCAGAATTACACAAAACATATGAAGGTGAGACAGTCAAATGGAAACGAAATAAATAATTACAAAGGCAGTCATGTCCAGTCAGTAGTCTAAATTCAGCAACAGCGATAGCACCAATGGCGTAACGTACACCCCTGCAACCACCGCACCGCGGGGGAGGGGCAAGGTTCAAAGGGGCCCAAAGTCTAACTGCTGCCAAGTATCTACCCTTTGTGAAATCGAACTTGGGGGTCCAAAACTTGATTTTGAAGGGGGGTTCAAATGTTCTCCGTTACGCCACTGGGTAGCACGAGTAGAGTCTTATGTAAGGTTTCATGTGTTATGAAAAAAAATTTATAGCCCCTTCCTTGTAATGTAAAAATTACTTGGATCTCTAAAACTAAAGTTTGTTTATTTTTTACACCCTTCTTTACCAACCGTAGATTTCTCTTCCAGTCAATCCTTCGCCAATTCCAAAAATCCCGTTCTTAGTGGTTCTCTACTCAACAAAAGAATCATGCTTATAGAATTTCAATTCCTTTGGTCAAATAGTTCAAAAACGTATATTTTGCTTAGCTATATGTCCAAGTAACAAAAGCAACACTTTCTTAGGATTCGATTTCTGCAAAAAAACCGTTCTTAGCAAATCTCTAATCAACAAAAGAAGCATGCTTACCAAATTTTCAAATCTGTAGGTCTAACAGTTCCAGGGATCCCGTGTTGTGTGAATGAGCCGCTTTTCTCTTATATATATATATTAATTACAAATGTCAGAATTTATGATGAATGTTTTATTAATTTCTCTTAAAAATAGGAAATATTGTTGAATAATTTCAGTAAATTTTCATTATAAAAAAACTCAGTTCAACATGAAACATAACATAAAAGTTGATTATTGATTTTTTTTAACATTAACTAGGTCGCGCAAGGGAACAAAAGTTAAAGAATTCAAGAAATAATGGCTCTTTCTAAAAGAATTATTTGAATAGAAAGGATTTTTCGAATAAAAGAAATTGACAAAGGATAAATTTTATTATTGATAAAGTAGGAGGGAAACTCATAACAAAAAATGATTAAATTTCATTAGAATGAAATAGAAACTAAAAATGCGAATTTTCAAAAATAAAATAAACTATAAAAAAATGAAAAACATTATCTGACATTTACATATATTTCATTTTAGAAAAAGGCAAGTAGTAAAGGGAAAAAATAAAGAAACTGCCGGATTAAAATTTAAAAATTAATTCTTTATAGAATCTGACAGAGCTTTATTAAAATAAATTATATTTATTTTGCGACTATGGAAAAGAATTATACTTTCGCTTTTCTTTCTATAACGGATTGCATTATGGTATTATAAATATTTTATTATGGAAAAAAATTCGAATTTCTTTTTTCTAACATTAATTCTATTTTTAACCATATGAATAAATATATATATACTTAAGGATAATCATTTCATTTTATAGTTTGCTCAATTTAATTAAAAATGTTTAATTTATATTAAAAAAGGCAGAAATGTATGAGTTGTTTTTTCCTGTACGTTTTATACCATTAGATATATTCCTGAACAATTAAAGCAACGTTTATTCAATTCTACATGTATCTTGAATAAAAATCACTATTGGGTTAATATTCTTTTACATTAATCAAACTCGAATAATTCTTTAAGAAAGTAAGGATAAAAATCATAACTGGGTACTATTTTTATACATTGTTCCAATTCGAATAAATTTTAAGAAATCATGATTCATTATCTTCATATTATACTTACTTAAATAAGTGTACTTATATAGATATACTGGTACATAATAATTTTGTTTTTTCGTTTACTTCAAAGAAAAATATCTAATTCACATTAAAATTCGCAGAAGTGAGTTGCGCTTCATTGAACGATTTGTATCATTGTAATAAATATATTTAAAATCAAGTTAATTATTAATTGAAACAATTAAATAAATTAATCAAAATAATGTTAATTTTACTCTACATATGTTTACTTTACTCTATATATTTCCAAAGCAAAAATTGTTATTTGGTTTCTGTTCTTATAATTGTGTTCAAATTTGAATACTTTTTAGGAATTCATGGTTCATTATCCTCAGATGCACATTTACATAAAAAATGTATTTACTTACAAAATATACTTGAATAAATACTTGAACATAATCAATTTGCTTTACCGTTTGCTTTAAATTAATAAAAACCACTATTTTTTATACATTCTTCCAATTCGAATATTTTTTTAAAGAAATCATGATTCATTATCTTCAAAAACACACGTACTTAAATTAACGCACTGGAATAAATACCTAGAAATAATCTATTTGTTTTATCGCTTACTACACATTAATGAAAATTATTTAATTCACATTAAAAACTCCAGAAATGAGTTGCACTTATACGATTTATCATTACATAACCTTGAATAATTAAAATAATGTTTATTTCACTCTACATATTTCCAGGATTAATATCACTATTAGATTACTGTATTCTTATACATTGTTATAATTGGAATACTACTTAATCATATCATGATTCATTATCTTCAGATAAATACGTTCTTAATAAATGTATTTGAATTAATACTTGGATATAATCAGTTTTTTTATCGTTTGCTTCAATTAATGAAAAATACTCAAATCTCTCACATTAAAAATGGCAAAAAATTGAGTATTACTTGCTTGCAAAATATATCTCTGCAGATACATTTTTGAATTATTAAAACAATATTTATTTTATTCTGCATATTACCAGCATGAAAAAATAAATCATGATTCATTATCTTCAGATTAATATGTATCAAATAAACAAACTTGAATAAAAATATTTAAACATAACCGATTTGTTTTATCGTTTGCTTGAAATTAAAGAAAAATATTTAATTTACATGAACAATGGCAGAAATGAGTATTAATTCTTTGTACGATATATCTTATATGCCTTTTTGAATAGTTAAAATAATGTTTTTATTTACTCCACATATTTCCTGTTATAAAATCACTATTGGATTAATATTCTCAAACATTGTTCCAATTCGAATATTTTTTTAAGAAATCATGATTCATTATCTTCAGATAAATACGTACTCAAGTAAACATATTTGAATGCATATTTGAATATAATCAATTTATTTTATCGTTTGTTTCAAATTAATGAAAAATATTTTATTCACTTGAACAATGGCAGGAATGAATATGAATTATTTGTACGATCTATTTTATATACCTTTTTGAATAGTCAAAATAATGCTTATTTTACTCCACATAATATATATATATATATTTCCTGAATTACTATTGGATTATTATTCTCATACATTGTTCCAATTCGAATATTTTCTTAGGAAATCATGATTCATTATCTTCAGATACATACATAACACAGAGAGATTACATTAAGGGAATAGCATGCATTGTTAAAGGTCTTAATGTAGCCGGCAATATTAGAAACATATGAAAATCCATTCGCTGAATAGTTTCTGAAGATCCAAGTTAAGCCAGATAGCTCTACATGCAAACTCAGTGTACTGGAAACTAGGCTACAGAGCTTAACTGCAACTTCTCGTTTATCTTAAACGGGGAAGGGGGAGTGGAGAGCTTAAAGAGGAATTTGTCAATGGATTGAGATTCAGGTCGAATCGACTCAAGTTTATTTGAATGGATTTAGGTAATGTCAAAGGCACAAACTGTTTTGTGTGTTTAAATAGATTTTAGAGGTATTAATAGAAGATGATGCGTTTCGTGGGTAATTTTTGTGTAGAATTAAGGGTGATTTAGAGAGACAATTTGAGAAAAAGAGAAAAGTTTATTCACACAATAAGTTCATTTTTATACAAGATTTATTTCAAATTAAGAGTTCTGAATGTGAGATAGAGCTATAGTGGTACATTTATGTATGAGTATAAATGAAATGTTACTTTAAATCAGCGCTTCTCAATTGTGGGGCGCGCCCTTAGGGGTGCTTGATAACTCTACGAGGGAGGCGCGAGCATATTAAAAAGTCAAAAACAAAAGATTATTTAAAAAATTAATTTACTGAAAGTAAACAAACAAAATGCATTCTGACATAATAAAAAAAGGAAATACAATTTGCGCTAATATGATAAACTTATAAATGTACTGTACAATGTATTTTATAACTACACTGCTGGCCACCGTAAATGCAACATCAAGAAAGACAAGAGATAGCACAACAAAATTTATTTTGTAGATAACATGTTGACCGAGTATCAAATGATTAAATTTATAGACTTCTGTGAAGTATGGTTCCTGCCAGAATCAGTAGCCAGAGTAGCCGCCATTGTTGGAGATCACCGCTGCCACACGCCTCGGCATTGATTCAAAGAGACTTTGGATGGGTTCTTGGGGTACAGCAGACTAAGCAGCTTCCACACGTTGCCAAAGTTTATCTGGTGTGGCAGCTGGGGGGTGTAATCTGGGTCAATCATTGAGCAACCATGGTCCACATGTTTTCTATCGGTGAAAGATCCAGAGAGCGAGTCGGCCAGGGAAGCAATTCAATCTGGTGATTGACGAAAAACCTTTAGACAATGCGGGCCACGTGTGGTCGCGCATTATCCTGTTGAAATATGGCTGTGGCCAAGCCCTGAAGGTAAGGAAGGACAACGGGCTCCAACACCTCGGAGATGTAGCGATGGCTGTTTAAATTACCGGCAATGCGTACAAGAGGATTGCGAGAGTGATATCCAATACCGCCACATACCATAATACCCGGTGCAGGACCAGTGTGGCGGTGTATAACGCAGCTGTTCAGCATCCTCTCTCCACGGTGTCTCCAGACTCGAATCCGACCATCGTGGTGTTTCAGACAGATGCGTGACTCGTCAGTAAAGACAACTTCATTTCATTCTGCCGCCCACATCTTTCTTTCATCGCACCATTGGCGGCGGAGACGTCTGTGGTTCTGCGTCAAGGGTAGGCCAAGCAATGGACGTCTTTCGGACAGACCACTCTGCTGTAAACGGCGTCCAATGGTACGCGCAGACACTGAATGATGTGTTACAGACTCAATGTGCTGTGCTATGGTTCGTGATGTGACTGAGTGATTTGTCACTGCCATGCGCACAATTTGCCTGTCCTCACGTGAAGTGGTGCACTGAGGTGGATGCGATCGATCACGTCGGTCCGTCGTACCCTCCTGCATCCAACGGTCACATATCCGCATTACAGTTGTTTGGTTTCGTCCAACACGGCAACCGATTTCCCTGAAAGATAGTCCACAATCTCGGTAGGCCACTATTCTTCCTCTGTCGAACTCAGATACTTGATCAAAAGCTGATCGCTGTTTTCTACGAGACATAACTGATCGTTTTTGAAAAAAACACAAGAAAAACACAATTGCCGAACTTGAAATCATCGAAATCTCCAAGCCTTAAATAGCGCTTTGAGGTGGCGCCACAGGCGTGCGTGATGTGGGTCTGCGCTGAAATTCTAATCATTTGCATAGCTCACCTCCGCTAATGCATGTTGTAAATTTCATGCTATTTGCGTGCTTCCTTCAGGGTGTTGCATTTACGGTGGCCAGCAGTGTAATTTAACAGTACTAAGTTAAGAACAAGTTTAATGATTACCAGTGGATCAATGTGCTTGACACAAATATAAAATTATATACAGAAATTAACACTTATCTTTGTCATTTCTATGGTTTATACTTAATCCCTTAACTGCTGATTAAAAGTTACGCAATGCCAGCGTTTTCTCCTTATGTGCTCGTACGTGATGTATTGAAGTGGGAGGGGGATGAAATGGAATAAATAAATAAGACGCCCTTTGAAATAAGTAAATCATTGGCAAACACTGTCAAGGTCCTTTCCAAAGCCTTTGGAATAGTTTTCCGGATCGCAGTGCACAAAAAAGATCGTACTTCGAAAAGACGTAAATATACGTCTGGGGCAATTAACGCTTTGGCTGAGCGAGACGTTTATACACGCTGGTGGCCCTTGAGAGTTTAAAGTCGCATTTCAGCTTTAGCATAAAGGTTTAGTGTTATTGAATTCAATGCAATGTTACTCTATGGAGGAAGGGGGGGGCGATGAAAATTATGATTGAATATGGCTTTGAGAAGTACTGTTCTAAATATTTATGTCTATAGGGACTCAGAACATCTTTAAAATTATGAAAACCAAAAGAAGTACTGTGTTATTAATGTTGAGAAATTTTGATGGGGAAAAATCTACATTAAGTTTATATTTGGCATAAACAAAGAACAAATAAAAATAAAAGATAGTTCTTCAATTGTAATTATTCAAATGCTGTGTACGTGCGTGCATGCGTGTGTAATGATAACTAGATATTCATTTTATGAATTGTATTAGTGGCAAATTAAAAATCGGAATATTGATTACATCTGGTTTATTTAGTTTTAACATCAGCAGTTTTGTTTGAGCATGCTCTTAACTCAAATGTAAGAATGCGAGATAGGGAATTCATCATCGGCTAGATTTAAATACACAAAGAAAAGGTAAAATATTATATAAGTATAGTCACACAAGATCACGTGAAGGGAAATTTAAGTTAATTTTAGAGTGAGTGAATATTAACGTCGCACTGTTCAGTTACACAAGGGCTTTTGACCACGGTTCCCAAAATTTTGAACCATGGTCAAGTGATGAGGACGACACCTGAGCTGACACCCCCTCTCCTAACTACCATACCACTCCAACGGGAGGACGTTTGAGCTCTCGACAGATTTAGTGTGCATACTCCCCTACACGACGGGTCTTTAGTGGTACTGGGCTCGAACGCATAACATGCCAGCCCCGATCCCATACCTTGACCACTAGGATACCGCGGCCACAAGTTGATTTTGGAAATTTCATCTGTGTTTTGGAGAAAAGTTTTATCCACTTAGTAAGGCACGCGTTAGCTATTAAGGTATTCTTTCCCTAGGAATCACCAACAAATCTATCAAGAATTCAAGGTTTAATTCTTTTAACAAGGAATCTATAGTAAGTCTGTCGGAACAAAGATTTTAGTCGCTTAGTGCAAAATTAAATGAGACGCGTTTCGAAATAGAGTATTCAGAATTAGGATTTAGAATGGAATTCGGTGACGAGTACATCACAGTATGAGTAAAAATCAGTGAGCTTGGTTCGCAATTTATTTTCTATTTTAGAAGAATTTTTTACGAGCACACGATTGCAAAAAGCTCAGGAGGAAAGCAAACTGCAATTTCGCTTAAAATGAAGATGGAACTTTTTAAAGTTGTTAATCAAAAAGAGAAGAAGAAAACGAAAATCTATAAATATTTTAGTATTCCTAACTCAACATATATAACAATAATAATTTTAATAAAGAGAGCAAATTTCAGAAATTTTTGAACATATTTATGTAAGTAAAATGTTCACTAATAAACTTAATTTTGCTGAATTTATTGGGTTTTATCTACTATATTTTTAACACGAAGAAATAATTCAATCCCCTGAGTTTGGTGTTAATGATTTTCACTGTATATATAAATATACAGTGAAATTCATTTATAATGCAATTTCTGTAAAATTTGTTATTTTTAGGCTTTACTTTTTTAGAAGAAAGCTTTCATTTACAATTTTATATTTTGAATTCCAGTTTCAGTGGATATTTTAGCATGTTCTTATTTGTAAGGAATTTTCCCAAAATCCTTTCAAAATTTACTATTATTTTCCATTAATATTCTATTCAATCTGTAACCCGATATCTTTATATTAACTTTTTAAAATATTTTATCTGGAAACATTTATTATTTTAAGTATTAATTTCCCAAAACAATTTGGCAATGTCTTTAAAATATAAATAATTAATTAATGTTTTACAGCTTTGCGAAGCATCTCTAGATACATGAAAAGAAATAGAGACTTACAACAGAGACTTAAAAGACTGTGTAGCTTTTAAAATGATGATGAAAAATTCAATATATTAGTTTAATAATATCATAATTCATCGTAAAAAAGGCCTTTTAGATGAAAATTATTAATTAAAGATGATGTTAGTAAATTAATTACTATTTAAGACTAGATGCATTACATTTATTAAATGAAAACTTCCTTAAGATGAATTGTTAAAAGCGTAAACAAGTCAAGGCCAAACTTTTCAAAAAACTTTTCTTTTTTTTTTGGTATTTTAAAGGGTAAATAATTTTATTTTCTTTGAAATATTTTTTGTTTTACCATCATTTTGTACCCAAAGCAAATGCATACATTGCAGATTATAAGCTTATACATGAAATGTATCATCATATGTGGTTTGTTGTTGTTGTCGTGTCCTTCCCCAAGGGAAGGAACTAAAGTTTTTAGAGCCTGAAACAGGTTGGACTTCTACACGATAGATGGCAATACCATCTATCTCCACTTCCCAAATTTAAGCTTCGAAATGGAAGAAGGAAAATATTCTCCAGTTCCCTGCACCCATGGTTTCTGCTGTGAACTCACACAAGACTTTCGGATCCACGGATTTAACGAGCACGTACTCCTTGTGTACTCGGAGGGTATTTGGTGGCATTGGGTATCTCGAACCCAGGCCTTCGAGTCTAGAGTCCTATGCTCTAACCACTAAGCTACCCGTAGTGGCTTGAAAAATGTAAGAGAACAGAAAAATATGATGTCTCCTATTTAATTTGACATATTACAAAATGTAAAAAATACCTTAGTTATAAAACAAATAATCCAGTGAGAGAGTCTAAAGTAGCACGAGTGCTTTTAAGACGAACCTCTTTATTTTGATTCTCAGGAATGGTCTACACCCAAGCTGACATTCCACTCTCCTAACATTGTAAGGACTTTTAGATACGACATATTCATCTACCCCTTTACACGGAAGGTCTTCGGTGGAATCAAGACTCGACAGTCAATGAAGCGGCCTATCAGGCTACCTTGGCCCCTAACGCACCAGATTTGTAAAATCACTCCAAATAGATAAAAAGAAAGGCTAAAAAAAGGCGAAACAAGTAAATTAATGTCTTGTGATATTGTCAATAGAATATTTAGATCAGTCAGCTACAAAATCTGTAAATCAATCGGCTTAAAGTTTCGAAGGACACACCTCCTAATCAAGGACAATCGTCAAGAAATAAAAATGCCATCTGAGATGCTACCGTACTGTGCTAACTCTTGCATCACATTAAGTGTGATAGATCTTCGGGGATATTTATATTTACAATACATCATCCATTCTTGAAAACGATGGAACTTTTATAGAAAAAAGCCTGAATCTATGACCATGTTGGAAGATTGTTTATCACAAAGTTAATAGCAATATCCTTGGAACACTATGGCTTTTAAAAGCAAGGTTTCGAAGTTAAATTAGAAGTTTATCTATAAATTATATGCAGTTTTAAAATCACAAAAGATCATTGAGCTTAAACAGTGCTTCTCAAACTTCCGATATTCGCGACCCAATTTTCAATCATAATTTTCATCGGTCCCCCTTTCCCACGTCTCCTTACAATAGCAATGTATTGAATTCAATAATAATGTACTTTGACGCTAAAGTTACAATCCAACTTTGATAATAAACCGTACAAATTATCAAGATAAATATTAATTTTTTTGTATGTAATATTATATGTATAACAAGCCCATGGGTTCACTCGAAATAATTAAACTTGTTCTTAACTTAGTATTGTTAAATTAATTATCAAATAAACTGAGCAGTGCTTATACTTTTATAAGTATATTATTTCAGTGCAAGTGTATTTTATTTTTTATGATGTCATAATGTATTTTGTTTTGCTTCATTTCGGTAAATTAATTATATTTTTTAATTTTTTTAATTTCGACTATTCGATATGCTACCGCCTCCCACGTAGGGGTATCACGCCACCCTAGGGATCGTGCCCCACATTTTGAGAAACCCTGAGTTAAAACATAAGTATTAAATCATAACCTCAACGTACCAATAGAAAAGACACATTTTTTAAAGAAGTAAATTTATTTATTTATTAAAACTAATTTATAAATTTAAGTAATTCAAATTTTATAAAACTGATTCTTTCTTTCACATTACTAGAAAAATTTAATGTATTCATCTAAAGTAATATATATGATTAAATTTTCTACAGAACAAAATAAGAATTTTCCACAAATTAATGATTTTGTTCTTTTATGAACACTTTCATTGATTGTGAATATTTATTTAATAATTAAATTCGAACATAGATTTACTTTTGATAATATGTTAATTACAAACAATTTCACTGTCGGTGAAGTCGAAAATAATTACAAGGGGTGATCAAATGAAAAGGTACGAAACGACATAAAAATGAAACAGTTAAATATTTGCATATTCCGCCAAGGGAGAATGTAGCGAGACATCTCGGGATGCCATTGGAGACTCTGACTGGGATCGGATCATGCGCGGGTGCCCGCATGCGCAGGAGAGAGCAAAGGTTCTTATAAAAAGCGGCGTCCAAATGATGCGAGCACAGAATGACTCGAGCACAGAAAAAGCATTAACTCCGATGTGTACTGTGAGACACTCCGACGCCTACGCAGGTCCATCAAGAACAAAAGACCGGGGCTGCTCACGGAGGGTGTGGTTCTGCTCCATGATAACGCGCGTCCACACGTCTCCAGAGTCACACAAATGGAACTGGACAAGTTCCAATGGGAGACGTTGGACCATCCGTTCTACAGTCCGGAAATGTCACCCTGCGATTTACATGTGTTTGGTCCACTGAAGAAACACCTGAAAGGAAAGCGCTTCAACTCGGACGACGTACTCAAGGACACTGTGAAGGACTGGGTCTCGTCACAGCCACAGGAATTCTGGGAACAAGGAATCCTGCGGCTTGTTCATCAGTGGGATCGTTGTGCTCAGGCCTATGGTGTATATTTTGAATAAAGTCTATATTTGTACCCACCGTGTCGTTTCGTACCTTTTCATTTGATCACCCCTTGTATCATTGTTGAGTAAACATCATTCGTAAAATCATATTGATATTCGACAGTTTTTGCATCAATTTTGTTACGAAAGACATTATCAGTAAGATCCTAAAATAGTTGTTGCATTAAAAGTGTAAAAAATAAAATAAGCCTTGCATTCACTTTAAATAATTTCAACAACTTGTAAGAAAATCAACTCTTAATGGTGTGCTCAAGTAACTGGTTTCATAGTTTAACAGTTGAAATTAATCAACATTTCATTTTAGATAATGTAATAATGTATGCATTATCAGTAAAATATAGAATTTCTTATGCCATAATGGACAAGGTTTAACTTAATCTTGAATTCTGGCTATTTACTAAGTTCGGAACCATAACTTTACAAAAGCGTATAAATGAAAATTTTGTGACATTTAGTGTTACTTGAATTAGAATATTCATATGAAATTTTTTAAGAATATGACAGCAAAACATTATTCAAACGCAATTTTTGGTAAAAAATGAAGAAAAAAATTACATTTTAAAACATTCTCGTTCTGTGAAAAATGATTCTATAATAATAATAGCTAAGGCATCTCTACAGAGCTTGAATGAGGAGTCTTGAACAATTCACGTTATTTTCAGAGTTGCTATCAATTAAAATAATAACGAGTGTTTTTTTTATTTAACTTTATCCGTACATTACAATATGAATAAATTCAAACCTAAATTGCGTACCATAAAATAAGTGTATAACGCGCACTTTTAACACAAAAATTAAGATTGAAATTTACGGGGTCACGTTATCCGCCGGATTTTATAATAATAGCTTCATAAATAAAAAAGGAGATGGAAATTTAAAAACAATTATACCCATATAAAACGGAATACCGTTTATTCAAAACGGCCGATTTATATAGGTCTAATATATTCAAAAGAAATGAGTGAACTAAAAGGGCCTTAGTTCTAGAAGTACATTATTTGTTTCAAAATCCTGGGATAATACCTCAAATAATGACTTCAACACATAATACTATTGAATATGCACATTTCAATTCGTGGAAAGGGGCGCGTTATATGACGAATGTACCTAAAATTTAAAAAATAGAGCTTGAAAGTGTTGGAGCGCACGCGCTTTATACACCAGTGCGCAGTATACGCCGGATTACGGTACGTATTTCTAAAATCTTAGTTCAGGCTTTGTACAGAAGCCTCAGTTATGCATAGGCAAAATATTATTATAGAATCATTTTCCATAAAAGGAGAATGTTTTGAAAATGTGTCACGTTTTTACTTTTCACGAATTTTGAATACTTTTTTTCCTAATAATATTATTAAAACAACTTTATATGCATATTAGATATTAGGTGACACTGAATTTTAAAAATATTATTCATTGACATACTTTTGCAAAATCAGGGTCCAAACGTAGTTAGTTGTAGTAGTAAAAGATAAAAACGGACTCACTCGGGCGTTCTTGGAAATGAGTGGGCCGATTAGCTTGCAAAGAGAAATCGACATTGCCGTTAATATTCCTAAATCATTTTAAGAAAGAATGAACTCCTGAAAGAAAGAATGGTGAAGTCTTGGAACCAAAAATATCTTATTTCAAATAAAGGGAGCTTTTAACAAATACATTTTTTCCAACTTTTAATAAGAGACTGTACTGCCATCATTTTTTATACTAATTACAAAATAACCCAATTGCTAACTGGTCATGGTAACTTTGAAAGCTACTTGAACAAGTTTAATTTAGTTCCATCATGTTCTTGTGTTTCTAATATTGGTGGCGAGGAAAATGTAGAACATGTACTCTTTCTGTGTTTCAAGATTGCCAGAAAACGAAAGATACTGGCTTTAAAGGGACTTAATATAAAATGACCTCTGAATCTTCACCAACTTATTTCCGCCAGAAGTGCTTTTAAAAAGTTCTGTGAAATTGTAAAAATTTGTAATCCTTCATAACCTCAAAAGCTTTTTTTTCCTTCTTTCCTTTGTAATGTATAATTAATACTTATTTCTGTGAGCCCCGTGTGATACTTTGTGGTTCACGGGGTTTTTTTTATCACTGTTTTCAATTTTTTAAAAAAAAAACGTAGTCAGTTGCCTTAAATCCTGAGTAGTAAAATCTTTACCTTGCGAAAAAAAATTATTATTGCTTATATTAAGAAATAATTACAGGTATGTTAACTCACAAATCTAATTTTTCTTACAGCAATAATCCTATAATTATATTTGTGGAATAAAAAGTTAAATAAAATTCGTAAAGTTATTTCTTTTTAATATTGTGAAATTTTCTTTTAAATGTTTCCAATAATAATCATTCATTAATGCCAAGATAATAAATTTATTATGAACATTAATCAAGACATTTTTCTTTAATCTTCTTTGGTGGAAGGAGAACACTGATTGGTTGAAGTAAAACTGTAGGAATTAAGAAAATCTTATTTTAAAAAGTCAATGATAAATTACCTTATTGTATTGGGTTGGATTATTATACTTTTCTTGCTCTTAAGTCCCTTATGTCCGGTTATGAGATTAAACTGTTTTTCAAAATTGGAATCATTTAAGCTGCCGTAATCTATTTATTTAAAAACTATTTAAGAGTTAAATCGCCTTCTTTTCAGTTAAAAGAAGGAATAAATACACAAAGACTGAGGATGCAAATTTTGTTAAGCGTCACTTTTCTTTTTGGCATCACAGGACAATAATAATTCGTAGGGATAGTACTGTTTTATTTAAGATTCGAGAGGAACATTTCCTATTTAGAAGCAGTAAATGATTTTCATATGAAATTTAATAAATAAGAATCTTTTTTCTTTCTTCTTCGTTTTTTAATCAAAGCCAACGCGTAAATTAGAATTATTTATCTCTACAATATTTGAGTCGAGACAATGGGATTGTAAACTAAAAAAATCATTACAAAATTCTAAATGTAGAAAAAAATCATGTAGAACTTTATTAACTCATTACTGAACAAGCATAAAGCAAGAATGTAAATAAGAAATTTCAGGTTGCAGATTTGGTTAATTATAGCTCCTGTGATAGATACCCATAAATTAATTACAGATTAAATGAAAATGTATCAGCCTCAAACTGAATTTTGATAAGATGTGATATATTGTACATTTCGTATGTAAGCCGAGAATTTTTGGAACTTTTTCGATTCCTATTATTAGTTCACCTCTCTATATATTTATCTTGTTCAAATTTTTAATCGTTAATAAAATATGTTTTAAAGCACTCAATTGAGCTGAAATTTTATATGCAAGATTATTTTGGATGACAATACAGTAATTTAGCTATACTTAATAAAATTAATGATTAAAACTAATTATTCAAAGAATTACAAATACATTGGTGACTTGTGTCAAAACTTGAAAAAGTTTTTTTCTCACATTTTAAAGCGCTCAATTTTTCTGAAATTTTCTATACACTATTGTTTTGGATAACAATACGATAATTTAATATAATTAATTTTAATGTATTGACTGAAATTAATTATTTAGAGAATTACAGATGCAGCCAAGTTGGCTTCATTTTCAGCGACTTGGGTCAAAACTTTAAAAGATTTTTTTCCCTCACGTTTCAAAGAATTCAGTTGAACTGAAATTTTATATGCACGATTGTTTTATATGACAATACGATACTTTAAAGATAATTAATCAAAATTAACTGCCACTTAATGTTGTGATACTATCATGTGTATATACATATTTATATTAATTGTAACTATTTAATATAAAGTAACTTTTTTTGTTGATCTAACTAGGAATTGACTTAATTTTTTTTATATTACTTGTTTGAAGTGAAAGTAAGGGTATTGACATTCATATACAGATCTGCTAATCACGAAGATTAGATATCCAAAGAAAAACAGCTTTTCTTAACCCATTAGCCATGTGCAAGAGATTTTAACCTTTTAATTTATGGATGTTTGGAATGGAACTTTTATTCTAAAAGAAGAAAAAATCTTCCATAAAACCTTCTAAGTCAGTGCCAATATCCAAGATTCCAAATAGTTCATAAAATTCTGATTTACTGATTGGGATGTCTGCGTATGATCATCGTGCAGCGAATTTTTAGTGCCATGAAAGGTAGGTCGACGATCACATGTAGTATACGAATCTCTCTTCCCGCTCATTTTCCAAACAAAGAATTGGCACAGAAAGTAAGACTAGAATAGTGACTGTTGAAGATAACAAATGCATGAGATAAAAAAAATGTGTTAAAGCTTCAAATAGGGTTACCAGATATAAAACTACCATCTTTTGGCATTTTACTTTATTGTAATCTGATTGGATCCACACGATTTACTTAATTCGCAATTCGTCCTCGTGATGACATATTTGAAGATTAGAAGAATGTAAGAAGAAATATTACTTGAAACTTAGAAGTATTAATTTTTTTTATTCGACTTTTCTCGGGTTTTGAATTTTGGGTAAATTTTGAAGAAAACATATGCTCAGCTTATGGACGTATCAGCTTATACTTGAAAAGGTACCGTACATCTTGCACGTAACATATATTACCATTAAAATTTGTTGAATAAAAAGGTACTTTTCAGTTTCGACGGCACATAAAATATACACATAAAAAATGTCATAAATATTAGTTCTCGGGGATTTTTCATCTATTTTTGATGTATATTATGAAACAGAGATTGCTCATACGAAACAACCGTGATTTGTGTTGCAAATGTGGTGGTAAGATTATACCAGAGCGGGAATATTCCGTTTGGCGTCGTTTATATCCTTTTTGGCGATTTTATGGCTTGCGCCGAAGAAACGAAAAAGTACCAATAAGTATTATAAATATATTTCTTAAAATTTTATTTTACTAAAAATTAAAATGTACTATTATATTGCTGTTAAAATAATTTTTTCCCCCTTCTCACTCTTTCCTTGTATTTATATAGCTATTAAACATTATGGATATCAACTTATAGTTTTTTCTAGAAACTTTTTATTTAAAATCAAAAAAATAAATAAATAAATAAAACTTCATTTTATATCATTCAAAACAAACTGAATGAGAAACGAAAAAGGACAAAAGATGATTTCAGCTATTTTTCCGTAATTACGCATTTCCACAGAAAAGACTTCTGAAATTCATCATTTCTATTTCTAAGTAGCACAATAAAAAGAAAAAAAGCATATTCTTTGAGAAAGAAAAATAACTTCAGTTAATGCATCCACGATCTTTATGAACCATTTGGGATAAATATTTCGCAAAAATATTAAAGTTTTATTAAAATATCACAGTTTTCCTTTTCCAAATCAAAAACGCTGCTGCTTTTATATATATATATATATATATATATATATATATATATATATATATACGTGCAAATGACCCAAACATTTTTGAAAACGGTATTCCATTACACAGCTTCCAGAATTTTGGAAGAAGTCCAGAACTACCTTTGAATGGCTGCTAAAGTCTCTGAAATCTCTTTGTTCGTCATTTCATTTCAGTTCGAGGAATACACTGCAGAATGTTTTTCATATCGATTAAAAGGAACACAAAGCAAGCGGTAAAATGTACAAATGAACTTTGGGAGGAACATTTTTATTTTGTGTCTGGCAAAATCAATCGAATTTCATTATTTTCAATATATTTCTGACTTTGTTTCCAATCTATTGAAATCGGGAGATAAAAGCAAAGCAATGATGCTCTGCAAATGAGGAACTTTCATTTGAGTAATATTGTATTAGAAATTGAATTTTTCTATTTAAATTTGTATAATAAAGCTCTTTTGTCTGGTAAATACAATCGTTATAAATATCGGCAGATGTAGCTTCTAGATTGTGATTTTTGAGTATTAATTTTGGTTTCGAAGAATTAAAAAATATTAGAATGATCTTTTGGAATGTTTATAAATCGATGCACTTAAACTCATTAATAATTTATTTGTTAAATAATGATTTAGTGAACTGTAGTATTTTAATGAATATTTCCCTAACAAAAAGGCAAAATACTAAAGATTTTAACCCCTTATAAGCGGTCCATTTGCTTGCCCAAAATGTTCCAAAAACAGCAAAATATTTATTGCATATAAAAAATACATAATTACTAAACTGAATGCAAAATGTAAGAATTTTATTTTAGTTTTCAATTTTAAAATTTTCACGTAAATTTTATTTTATAATAATGGAACACAGAAAACCCTAAATGTTGTCTTTATATAAGTATTATCTACATGCTATGAAGAATGTTTCATATATCTTAAAATAATTTCTCTCATATTTACAACAAAAAAAAATCACATTTGTACTTGTTTTTTAAACGGTTGTGGATTTTGTGTGCATGTGCATATTATATATGCATACACAATTTGATGCATGATGTAATACACACTCTTATTTTGCAATGGGGACAGAGATAAAAAAAACAACGGCTTTTTTGGATTGTCCTCCCATTTTTATTTCTTCTCAAGCAACAAATTGCACATTATCTTGCTAATCCCTGTTCTCTTTGGAATGTTTTAAAAAATCTAAATTCCTGCCTCCAATGAAAAATTTCCACCGTCAACTCAAAAGAAAATCCCGGATGAGAATTATTTAGTAACATGGACAAACTGCATCTCTTAAAAACATTAGCACTGATAATCTCATTGTAAAAATTAAAAATATGTGCAAATCAAAGATAGAAAGAAGAAAATATCATTCCCCGCGTATAGGGTACAGGCAAGCTGATTGTGACTAGCTTTCGGTAGCCCGTATGGTGTACCGGCAAACCAGTTAAGGGGTTAGTGAACAAAAAATTCTTTGCTTAAGGTATCTGACTACCCTAAAATTGTGAATTTTGTCAAAAATTGACATTTTTTTTATGGTTTTATTTTATAGGCTATCTTATTAGCTTTATAAAAATACAAAGTTTATTATTTTCCGTTCAATAGAACAAACGCTAGAAGTGTTTTAGTAAAAGCAGATGCCATTACTTTAAGCATGATGTCATGCTTTAAAACGCGTTTAACTCGAAATGTGTGTGTGTAGCAATTGCCCAAAAAGTTTTCAAAATGATTAACTGAAATTTTCTGTGTATGTTTTGCATAACAGTAGAAATGTTTTAACTTTCAGGTTTATTAATCACTGTTTGTTTTATTACAAAATTTACAGTCTCTTATGTGTTATTGTTGTTGTTTCTTATCCCACTTGACCGACAGAAACATCTAGATCAAGTCCATGAACCCGTGCGTTTTTAAGCAATCAAGAACTGTAGTTGGACTTGAGAACAGCTGGCTCTTATGGCATCTAATACAAGCAAAGATGAGGGCAGGAGCGGCTTGGTTCACATTGCATTTCGAACAAGAAGGGTAAACTTTAACACCATCCACATGCCGTTGAGCTCGAGTATGTCCACTTCGTAGTCTAGCAAGAGTAGTTTCATCTGGCCTACTGCTTGTCCCAAGTAAAGCAGCACCAGGGCGATTTCCTTCATACCATTCATGCACGGAGTCTGCCTCCAAGAGAAACTAATATCTTGTTTGACCCGAGTAGCAATTTGTGAAAAAGTAAGGCAACCCCCATGTGTAGAATCTTTATGGCTGTCCTCCCGGCCAAACCATCTGCAATCTCATTCCCATAGACATTCACGTGCGATGGTACCCACTGAAAAAAGATCTTAACATTAGCATTCAAGCTATTTAATAACTGTATAATACTCGTTGTCGTTCTGTCACCATGCCTCCACCATTCAGATAGATGCTGAATAGAGCTTCGGCTATCACTCAATATCCAAATATCTGTGTTGACACTCTCAGTATAGCAAAACTTCAAAGCCTCCTCAATAGCTAAGAGTTCTGCCCAAAATACTGAGCAGAAGTCAGGATTTCTCTTGCAGATCCTAATACCATTCCCCTTTTTGATGAAACAGTCTCTTATGTTAATATAATTATCGTTTTTTAAGGAATTCCATATAATAACTAAGATAAAGTGCTCTGGTTTTTCTAAAAATTAAAAGCTCTTATCCTGAAGGTCATTTCAAAAATGAATAACATAGCAACACACCAGAATTGAAAAATTAAAAATTTGTTTATAAACCTTTGGTACAGAATGGGCCTCATTTATGTTATTTTTTTTTAAAATTTAACCCATTTTAGAGAGTATAAATAATTTCTTTTCCTCCTCGTAATTTTATCATATTTTTCTTAAAATGTTCTAAGCAAATCTTAAAACAACATAAAAATCCCCATATGTCCATTTAAAAAAAAAAAGTTGTCGCAAGTAGTCAGATACCTTAAATCTAAGTCGAATCATAAATTTTCAGTGTGATTTTCATCCTGTTGGAGTCATGGAATATATGTTTTGCTGTCAATAACGAAAATTAATTAATTATATATAACTGATAAATGTTTGTGTCTCACAGAAATGAGTACATGGGATTTCATATTTGGCGAATACGAACAGCACACTCGCAACTGTTTTCAATTCCCCTCTTTAAATTATTAAATATTTCAATTATGCTGAACGATCTTTCAAGTTATGTTCAAAATCCAATCAAATGTTTTATAAATTAAAATAAAGATTTATCTTACAGAAATTAGTTGTAACCGGTTATTTTTAAGATTTTGTTAGAAATTAGTTGAAAAGGCAAAATAAAATTGCTAAAATTTTTATTGTTTAATTAATTTAATTTAATTTAAATTTTATTAATTTTTATTTTTTTAATTTAAACTTGTTTCTAAGAGATTGTATGTCTTTTACGGTTTCAATACAAAGCAAATTTCTTGTTTATTTTTTATTTCAATAATAGTGTTTATTATATATACATATATATATATATGAATATATATATATATATATATATATATATATATATATATATATATATATATATATATATATATATATATATATATATATATATATATAAATATATATATATATATAAATATATATATATAAATATATATATATAAATAAATATATATATATATATATATATATATATATATATATATATATATATATATATATATATAATATAAATCAGTTTCTGTATATATTAAAAATAATATAACTTAAAACAAAGAAAAACACATTTCAGATCTTATAAGCATTAATTTTATTTCAATATAATATATATCAAGTTAAATAACCCTTTGTGTGTGTATTTAAATTAGAAAAATTTAAATGAATGGTACAGTAAATGAATCAGCAATTCTTCAATTCGATTTAAAATTTTAAAATTTCACGTAAATTGTTGTTTTAAAATATAACAAATAAATTGTGAAATTTATTAAACGCCAAAAGAAGAAAAAAATGGGGAAAAAATTAAAAAGTGCATTTTTTAGAGCAAAATGGAGTATTTACCACAGCAATATTGCGTAAATTTTTAATCTAAAGATGTAGTGTTTTTTGTGTGTTACATATTCAAAATTAAACTAAAACAACTTTGTAGTAGCCTGTGGTATTCATATACCCATCTTTATATGTTCACAATAAAGGTTGCGGGTTAAAGTGTGGTATAGGGGCCCTAGGCGATGTCAATTTCTTTTGGTGACTAAAATCGATCGCCAAGCTACTTCACTTAGCGATAAATGCCCGGAAGCCGGGATGAATTCGTTATCTCTTCATAATATCTGTATAAAAATCGCCAAATCCAAAGCCTCCCCCCCCTATACTACACTTGAACCAAAGTTGAGTGTAAAAGGTCAATATAAATAATCATAGAAAATAATCAGAATTTTCAAGAAACGTTTTGAAAGATGAAAAATATTACTAAATTTTTCAATAAAATAAGTATTGTTATTTTTTTTACAAATTCATGAGAATCTAATCGGGATTAATGTGTGATGTGTCAGAAAGAGAATTATAAATGAATTAAATGTCCTTGTTTCCCAGAATTTATCATAAATCAAATACAATGCTAACGATTCCAAGATAAATGATGCTTTAAAACTTTAAAATTGTCGTGAATGGGAAGTGATATTTGATGACAAACCAAACTGATCTCATCCATAATTTAGAAAATGTTTGTGTCATACTATTCCTGTAAGTCGCATCTAAAACTGGAAAGCAAAGTTTAAGCTCTAATATAACTTAAAGCTTAAGCAGGTAAAGCTTTATGGTTGAAGATGATCACATTGATTTTCATTCAATGCAATAAAACGTTACTTAAGAGCCTACATTCATTTATTGATCAGAAACGTAATACTTATATATAAAGTGAAAAAATAATCTCGGAAATTTTGACCCTACAAGCTTTAATTGTATGTTTTAATTGTACTAAGAATATATATTTGCTAAATATATATATATATATATATTATATATATATATATATTAAATAATATATAAAAATATATAATATATGTACTAAAAATATTTATTTTGCTAAGCTCTTAACTGCTTACTATATGCTTAACTATGAATACAGTCTTAGGGTTAAGGAACTGGTTCAGTTTTATCCATATAGACACAAAATATCTTCAGCTTTTAGAAAGATTCCTGTAATAATATGATGCCTTGATAAACTCAAAATTTAACTAAATCTGATCTTTTTAAAAATATTATTTTTCAGTTCAGTACATATATCATAAATTTTTTGAAAAGCCTTCGTAGAAACATGTAATGGAACAACTTATCAATTTGTAGTAAATAAATAAAAATAATTATTAGGTAATGTAAAAGTTTGAGCAGTTAGAAAAAGTGTCAATGGGTGCGTTCTTGTTAAAAATATTTCTCTCATTTCAGCCAACTGGTTTATTTATAAACGCATTGCAAGTTTAATGTGAATAAAACAAAATATCACAATTTTTAATAACTGGAAATAATTCACAAGAATTTCAACGTACTTTCATATCATCGCAACCGTATTGGCGACATAACATGAAACGAAGCACATGGTTGCCAATTCAGCAATTACAACACATGGGAAAGCGGGATTGCCAACTTGGCGAGTAATTTGAACCTTTGCATGATTGCGATAGTACGTAAGTACTAATTTCAATTATCAACTATTATGTAAGTGCTTTAAAGGGAAATAGCAACCAGAAAATATCGTTCCATTAAATTTTCGCTCACAAGTTGGCATTAATTTGTTCAAAATTGAAGTGCCAAACTAGTGTGACTAAACAACTCAAAACAGTCTATGCAAGGAATTGACTGCATTAAGCATCAACAACAGTATTTTTTGTCACCGAGATAAAATACATTTATTGCTAATGGAAACTAAACAAAATCTAATCATTAATATATATATATATATATACAATTGACTCTCTTGCTAATCCGAAGTATATGCTCATCTCCTAGAAAAACTCTTGATGTTTCGAACTAAAACAATACGTTTTGGTACACTCAATATTTCGAAGTAAAATCTGTGGCTGGCCAGACTACAACACGTGTAAATTCGAAGTTATCTCCTATAACTCTCGACAATTCGAATACTCACAATCATGTAGAGTCCTGTAGCAAAAAGGTTGGAGCTCATATGTGTTGTATTGTATTTTCGTGTCTTCCCTGTAACACATCCTCCTTGATGACCATCTGCCTGCCATCGCTCCTTTATTTTCCCCGGTTCCTCAGGCAAAAAACACTTTCATTACTTTCTCTTTCTTGGTGGACAATAGACCAGCCGCTCCTGTTGTCAGCCGTCATATCTTTGGTTTAACAAGCGACCTTGCTACATTTGTGTTCAGAAAGGATGGTCTGCTATTGTGAAGAAGAGACGTGTAGGATTGTGTATTCTGCATCGGAGTGTCATGATGATTTATGATGACTCATCTGTGTGATTTACAGCATGTAGCAATGAATAAGGCATGGGCTGAACTAAACCCTGTCTTGAAGAGCCAATGGTGTTAGGGACAGTATCTAAAGGAATCGAGCGTGAAACGATTACATTTCCAATGAAGAATGGAAAATATTTGGATGGGGCGTAAAAGAATCCTGTTCGAATGGTTAAGAAAGAATTTTTTCCTACTCTCTTGATAATTCGAAATTTTTCATTGGTCTCTCCAACCCACCAACTTCGAATTATCGAGAGTCAGCTGTATATATATATATATATATATATATATATATATGTGTGTGTGTGTGTGTGTATGCGTGCATATATATGGGAGAATAACTACAACCTTGGATGGTATAAATGATTTATTAAACGATGAAGAAGATTAAATACTCAGAAATATTAAAAACCAAAGGAGAACACTACGTCTAGTGTTTAACGTCTCTTGGCGTCCGTCTATGTGACTTCCCATGCAGTGCCATTTCGAGCAGTATTGGTGGAGTGTGACGTCAATGTAGATTGCTCTACTCTACGCAACAGGGGAAGGGGATGTGACGGTGCACATATACAACCCAACACATACACTTACAAACACACACGTACACATACACACACACATAGAGAGATATTTGCATATATATATGTAATAAATATAATATATATATAAAGCATAAATAGAAGTATAACCAGACAGTATAGGTAAGAAATAAGTAGCCACAGGATCTCAGCTAAGGCTCTTAACTTTACGAACTAATAATGGAGGTATATATCTTCAGCAAATATATGAGATGTGGGAAAACAAAACAAAAACATTTCAGAAATTTAATGTATGGATTTCGCAAATAAATGTTTTTCGTCTCAAAATCCATCCCATTTCCTATATGAAGAACTCCTGTATATTCCCAGAGCCGTAAAAGTCTCAAATAGTAATTTTTCAGATCGAAATATCGCCAACTTGGCGATAAAAATGTACATTTATAAAACAAGTACTTCCGGTTTTAGTTTCCCAAAAATCACTATAGATATTTTTAAGCGACAGACGTCTCTAGGTCTATCTGAAGAGGCCTGAGTGGAGAGCTTTAGAGCTCAAAATCCCTTCTCTGTCGAAGATGAAAGCAAAATAGTGCCTTCGAGATCAAGGCAAGCTTAAATAGATTTCGTTTGTCATTCTGGATGAGTGACGTTCCATTTACACCCAGAGAATTTTCTTTAGTGGTAAATCCACTTTAACGTTTAGGAAAGTGAACAATAAAATAAAAAAAGGAAAATAATAAGGGAAAACAATGGAAAACTCAAGGTGATGCGCATGAGAACTGGCAACGGCTTTGTATGATATAGTAGAGCGTTGTTTTTCAAAAAGAAAAATTTTTGTCCCTTATTTTTTATGAGTAATCTTTAGATTGTTTTCAACTGTATTAGTGCCATGTAGGCTTTGAATGGAAAGAATTGAATAAACAATTTTAAAGATTCACTGTATGTATACTCATGGTCGTAAAAATAGCAATAATTTGAAAAATTCGTTAGAATTGATTGATATTTATTTCACAAATGTCCTTTATTATTAGCACTAATAATAATAAAAATGCTCATAGAAAACTACAATTTGGTGAAGAATTTAGTTACAATAAATTCCAGTATTTAGGAATATTCATTAAATTATCTCTCCTGACTGTAGTGCAGGAATTAAATCTTTTTTACATGCTGAGTATTAAGTTGCCATAGAGTTATCACTATCATGTCATAGAGAAGCATTGTTTCCCACTTTTTTTACCATAAATTCCAACTCTAAGGTCATTGTTAGAGACTAGGGTTGGTCTAACAAGCATCTTCCTAAAGTGAACCAGATGTGTTCGATTTAATTTAGATTTTAGAATATTACCCGCTCTTCTTTTACATGCATTGTGTAACGTAACTCTTCAATTGATCTTATTTATACTATAATATGGTAGCATTTTCAAACATGAGGAGGAACTGAAGAGTCACAGCACCTGCAAAGCACGCGTGACGAAAGTGAACTACAATGCATTAGGGATCAACAGTAAACGAAACTCCTTCTAAAATATGAAGGGCAGTACTAGTAACAATCAGGATATCCTCAATACTGCAATACATTCAAGTCGATCCCTTTCGATTAAGCTGGAGAACTGATTCTATGTTTTCTCTATTTTATTGATATTTATACATCTAGAACAGAGGTTCCCAAACTTTTTTGTCTCATAGACCCCAGCCATGTTTTTCAGTTTTGGTGTGACCCCTGCTTATCTAATAAAGAACTTTTGCAAATTTATCAACTAAAATGTCTTTTTGACAGCTGGTATAAAGCTATACTTACTTCCAAATTTTTAAATTTCTAAATGTAGTGAAGTATAGTGTTTAAAACTTATACACGCATGTTAATTAATTAAATTAAAATTTAATTAATACTTAAATTAACTGTTGCATAAAGTAACTGAGCAACAAACAAATGCTTTTAAAGGGAGAGATGAATCCTGTGCTTCGTAAATTCTGGTGCTTCTAAAATTGCTGATATCCGTTTCTAAATTTTATTTTAAGATCTTAGTAACTATTTTAATTATTTTGTGACATTTGTTTTCTTTCAGAGTGACCTTATTTATTAATTGCCTACTGTAGTTTTACCATATGTATAGTAAAAGCATTCTCTAACCTAGTTTCAAGATCTGAATAAAGGGCATTTAAATGGTGAACGTCCTTTTCCTGGCAGATTGTGTGTGACAAATTGAGAAACTAGGAAAATTCGGGACTCCCAATATTATACTCCTTAGCTTAATTATGGCAAGAAACGCCAAAATGTGATCGTTGTTACTGAAAATTAACTTCATTAAATTTAGTAAATAAATCTGTTAAGCACACACACAGGTAAATATAGTTTCCACTTGATTAAATTTTCCTTTAAAATTAGTCATGATCTGATTAAATGAGATTCACTATCGTAGACACCCATTTACAACTCATGGTTCCCCAATTTATTTTTTCGCTGACGTCGACCCCCTGAATGCTATCATAGACCCCTGGCGGTCTATATAGACCACTTTGGGAACCACTGATCTAGAATCATAAACCAGACTATAACTCTTCTCTCATCAGTAAAGAGTACGTTTTCTATTACTAATCTGTCAAATCTTTACGCGATTAAGGTACTACAAAAACACCAAACTGGCTGATTTGATTTTTTTATTAATGTCACATTTTGAAACTACACGAGTGCTATCGGTCACGAACCTCGTAAATTTGAATCCTTATCAAATAAAGAAGATGCCATCTGAGCTGGCACACTAAACCACGCCAATATCCCACCAAAGTGAAAGCTTTGAAGCTCTATCTTGCATCCACCTCTGCTCATGGTGAGTCTTTAGTGGCACTATGACTCGAAATCATGACTCAAAAATATTGACAATGACTTGGCGACCATGGACACTAGATGAGCATGCTTTGATGGCAAAACCGTATTAGTCATTGGTCAAATAAATCATTAATGTGCAGACTCCTGCATGTGGTAAAACACGATAGACGTCTTCCTGTATTCTGTTGTATGTGTCTTACGGTTTCTTCCATACTCTGCTACCTCTCTCTTATCACTTGAATGACAATATTCTAGTCATACTCTGTCATGGATGCAGTTGACCAACCACTTTTGAGCCCTTAGGGATTTTGGGAATTGTTTCTATAGCTTGAAATGTGCACTTCGAACTCTGTAAATACTTAAGTGAGCGATTCGCAGCGGCAACAGCTACAATTCCATTGCCTTCAATTCCCTCAATATTTCGTCCTCGGGAAAAAATCTTCACAATCACAAATGTTGTTCACAGGATTTCCTGCTGGGTATTTTATACTGATAATGAGACATCAAATTGACTGTTTAAACTGATGTACACTGTGCAATAGCTTATGCTGTGCGTTCTTTTTCGACGAGCTTTATCTTTCCGCAACTCACCCAGTACGTCATGTTGGCATGTCCTATTGTTCGTACTTGAACGTAATAAGTTTTTTGTTTAATATTTCCATCCGTCCTGCCTGCTTGTACCAGTTATGTGCTAATTTCTTCGTTCTTAAGTTTTGCGCTTCAGTGTACGTTACTAGTAATCACTTATAGTATAAGCAACTCTAAATGCGAAGTAAAAAATAAACAAATTCAAAAGTAGTATGGAAGTATTACAGCATTCACTCATGAAAAGTTCTAATAGCACGGTAAAGAAATTCGGGAGATTTGAGAAAAGCTCATATATTTATACATAAAAATATATCGAGCTCGTCATTTGACCATGATGAAAAAAACTACAAGGACCGTCGACAATAGTCATCGTGTTGCTTTAAAGTGCACGCATTAGGAATTGTAAATCTTGGTCTCGTCTGCTCAATGGCCAAAGGCGTGCTAAACTTTTTGCCCTACCTAAGGTGGAGGGAGTGGCATGTTTTAGAGTCATGACCGGACATGATTATCTGCAGCCCCAGCTGTTTGAAATTGGCCCGGCTGATTCACCGCTCTGCCCTCTCTATAATTCCGTGCCAATGAATGGGAAGATTCTATTTGGTCCCCTCTCTACTTCATGTTCTCTCACAAGACAATTAAGGAGTTCCTCCTGCCAGCGCAACATCCGCTTTATACTGGACTGCAAGACGCCTTATATCCGGGAGGACGTTGGCGGAAGTAATTTAAAGAAAATAAAGAATCAACCAATCATACAAGTTCGAAATAGCTTTACAATAAGTTAACTCTTCTTATTGGTATCAATGTATGAAATTGCTCATATTATTTGAATAAACTCGATTTTCGAACATTTCTACTTCTCCCTCCCTCTTTTGTGTATTGCATTATGATGTAATGCTTCCTCAGGACAACTGGAATAGATTCATTAAATTATTTTTCGATTCTCAAAACTAAAAAGCGATTTCAACAATAGTTTTGATTAGAAGGTTTCAATTCGTTTCTAGAAATCCTTGATCATTTTAAAGGTATTTCAGTATTTATAATTTGTTAATATCAAACGTACAGCCTGTCCTTACCATTAGACATGAAATAGCCGACATGAAAAAAAAGGGAAATTTTAATCATTTAATTAAAATATATTTGATATAATTCTCTAAATTATCTATTCTTCTTATGCTTCTTGTCTTGTCAATAGATTTAGTGGATTTCTATATTGGTCCAAAAACCTCAATAATAATCGGAGACAGGCCTGGGGGTTGAGGACTGTAAAGATGGTCCTGTGGTGATGCATCAAGTTTAAAAAAAGAGATGCAAGAATGGCCTTGAAGTCAAAAATGCGGTTCCCAATGCTTATTGGATTTGAGGACAATTTCTGCACATGGAGTAAGATCAGGAATTATCTAGAGATATTTCCATACCTTTGAAATGACTCGTGCAGAGTCTTGCTACTGTAGATGATAAATTTTTAGAGCAATTTACCTCTGGGATAGTTGGTTTTATAAACGATTTTGAGTCTGAAAAAAT
This sequence comes from Trichonephila clavata, assembly GCA_019973975.1. NCBI lineage: Eukaryota > Metazoa > Arthropoda > Arachnida > Araneae > Nephilidae > Trichonephila > Trichonephila clavata. The sequence goes on from BMAO01030962.1 coordinate 59,892, forward strand.
TACGAAACTTTCTGTTGCATTATCCGGGAAATGTGACAAGTAAAAACAGAGGGCTACGGATAGTGCAAAATATCTATTGATGCATGATATATTAAAAACCAAGCTTTTACACATTTTTCCAGTACTGTTCCAAGAACCATGTAGCAGTAATACAAAAGTCCTATTAAAAATTATCGTAGAATACATTTCGAAACTGTATTCAAACTAATCAGAAGATTGGTGGCAATATCCAAAAAATATCCATAAAAAATCCGGTAGACTTCAGACATGCTAATTAGATTCAATGTATAAACTTTTTGTCGTAAAATGATCAGTTTGATCATAAGCCCTAAAGTATCGCTATCATCTCTTGAAATAAAAATTTACTCTTCCGAATATGATATGCCCCATTTCAAGTTTTAAACTATTTTTTCTTCTAAAAGCGTAAAGAGAATTCCCAGAAGTGGAGAGAAAAAGATGTTTTATTTTTTCTACATGACTCGCCACTACAATCTGTATATGGCTTCGAAATATAGCAAAGAACGAAATTTTGCAATGAAAGTACGAGCTTATTTTTACCCTTTTATTAGGGTGAAATTGGGAAATAAAAACACAAACACTTTTAACAGAAGCACATTTTCTGAAATGTATGATGAGATGAAGCAACCCTATTTAAACTTTGCGTTTTATATATAGACCTACTTCAGACTAAAATGCTTCTAAACATACTAAAAATATATTTTCACTGCAGACTTATTAAAATGTTGGTAATACTTTTAAGACTTTATAACAATATTTTGCAATATTTATGCTTATATAGCAGTTTTTATATGCAAGACAAAATGTTGTTTTAAGGAAGTCCAGAACAAGATATTTTAAATGTAAGAAGTAAGCAATATCTCTGTTTTTTGCTAGGTATTATACTCTCCATGCAGGACTTTTGCTCTCATTTATATTTTAAAATTTTTTTAATAAATGCAGATGTCCACTTGTAAATAGCTTTGCATAGTTAAAATAACTTATTAAACGAACCAAATATTTATATTTCTTAAGTTTTTACATGTATTAATAAAAATTATCCTAAAAAAGGGCTGTGAAAATTGTTTAACACGAAACTGAGGAATGAAATATTTTTTAGTGGTAAAGGATTTTGCAAAAAAAAAACCATATATTTATGAAAATTAAGTTTATTAGAATACATTTTCTTTATATATTTGTATAGATATGTATACCGTAAAATCCGGTGTATAGCACACCCCTATACTTTTAAGCTGTATTTTTTAATTTTTAGGCAAATTCGCCGTATAACGTACACCCTCTTTTTTACGAAGGAAACTGAAATGTACATGTGCAATTCTAATATGTTTCAAGGTCATTTTTAGAGGAATTATATCAATTTTTTAAAAAAATAGCACACTTTTAGACCGTTTAAATTCTTTAGGTATGTAGTTTCTTTGAAATAAAAAGTGTTCAAATCTATTTAGATGTCTAATTTTTTAATACGCTTTTTTATAAGTTTCAATTGTATGTAACCGAATCTTTGAACTAGATTTTTACTCACTTTAAAAGATCAGATTAATTTACAGTTTGACATACTTGTCAAAGACCGATGACAATACAATAATTTCATAATTTTTTCCATTGTCCTGTTCAGGATCATCAGGAATAACGAGTTCTAGATTTGGCGACTAATTCCATATACCGCTTCCAAACTTATCGACTTATTGTATATACCATTTTCAAATTGTGCGACTAATTCCATAGACCATTTCCAGAATTGGCGATTAATTCTAGATTTAGCGATTAAAAGAGCAACCCTAAGAGCGAATACACTTGTGGTTAATACAAATAAAACAAAAAAAAGTGTTCTTTATGTGAGAAAAGAAAGGATGGATGCGTCAGCATTTTCTTACCATAATATAAACAATTGTCTAGCTTTTCTAAAAATGGAAATTAAAAAAAGACTCGTGCACGCGAGAGAAAAAAATTATGTTCCAACTGCTAAACATTTTTTTTCTTTTAAAAGCAATGGACTAAATTCATGTGACGTCATAATCACATGATAATTTCAAACCACGTGTTTTTAACCAATCAAGATCAAAAACACGTGTGACGTCATAATCACGATAAATGCAATTATCTATTTTCAGCTAATCAGTTCATGCACTTCGTTGTTGCCAAATTACGCTTTTTACAGAAACTTTTTTTTAAAAAAATTAATATTTGTCTCTTTATTTAAAAGTACATGTATAAAACAAGACTTTTTTTCTCCTTTAATTTTAAAATCTTTTTGCAGAAATTTCTTTTTATAACTCTTGAGCATCTTTACCCATTTATGCAATTTAAAATTTTACCTAAGTTTTACAAATAGAATAAAAAGTACGAGCTATATAGTTTATTGTCCGTTTTGAATTCAATGTAGAACACGTGTTTATATTTATCATGTGACCGTCATGAATTTAGTCCATACATTTAGAAGTGATGATACGAATTACCAGTATAGCAATAAGTTTAAAAGTTGATAATACGAATTAACAGTATAGCAATAAGTTTAAAAGTTGATAATACGAATTAACAGTATAGCAATAAGTTTAAAAGTTGATAATACGAATTAACAGTATAGCAATAAGTTTAAAAGTTGATAATACGAATTAACAGTATAGCAATAAGTTTAAAAGTTGATAATACGATTGACACTTAATATATTTCTTCTTAACACACTTTTATCAGTTTGACCTGTATTTATAAAGACGGAATCTTTAAAATATAATGATACGAGACTCGTCCGACCGACACAGAAAGAATAAATACCTTTCGGACCCGTTAATTAATACCCATTGAAGAGCAAGACTAATTCCAGCAGCAGCGTAATCCCGGCTCCAAATATCAAATTTAAGGATAAATTCAACAATGAAAATAAATGATAGTTTAAAAAAACTAAAAAAAAACACCCCTTTATTGTAGTTCGAACCAAAAAAATGAAAAATAAATTATAGTTAAAAATAAATAAAAAACAAGTTTTTATAGTGAATAGAACTAAAAAGTAAAAAAATAATTCTTAATGTAAGACTAAAATGATTAACGAGAAAATTAAGGTCATTGTGGTCAAAGCGTGAGGTTCTTTGTACTACATTTTTACACTTACTCAGCATTTCGAAATAGAACTAGTAACAAATTATAACAATTACTATAGAGAACCCCACTCTTTTCCCCCAATGACATTAATTTTCTCTTTAATCATTTTATTCTTAATATAATTTTTTTTTAAATTTTTATTTCGACTTACTCTAAAAGCGCGTTTCTTAGTTTTTGCAAAACTATAATTTATTTCTTATGCCCATCTGTATTTTTTATTTTTGAAACTATCATTTTTATACGGGACGTATAACGAGCACCCGTACATTTCGATCTTACTTTTTGTGTTAAAAGTGTGCGTTATACGCCGGATTTTACGGTACATAAAAATGGAATACACATGGAACAAATAATACTTTAAAAAATAGAAACAGAAATATAATTAAACACAAAATGTTAGGTGATGAGAAATATTTTCTTATAGATACCAAAATAATTTGTTTTCTATGTTTTTATTTTGCTTAAAAAACATTTTTAAAACGAGGTTTTAAAGAAGAATATGAAGATAAATATGTCTTCTTTTGTAATTCCTCGTATTTCTCAATACAAAAGAATGTGTTTTTAGACAGAAACCTAACTTAAAGAATAGTTTTGTTTTATAAGAATGCAAAGTTTATCTTGTATAAATATCGAAATTTTAAGTTTGTTTTTTATTTCTTTTTATAGATTATCTCCTAGAAAAAAGAATGGAATATTTTTATATAAATGCGTTCCCCATTGATTTATTTTAGTTGCAAATTTTTCATCACACTTTCTATATTTAAAACGAAAAATTGATAATGAGGGCGATAACTAAAGTCAAAGATTTATTTCATTCTACCTTCAGAACGAAATATCAAGTATAATAAAGAAGCTATGCAATTCAAAAAGAATTTATATTTTCTTGGAATGCGTTTTAATAAATTGATTTCTTACAATCTCCCCTAAATGAAATTTTTTAAAAATTAAATAACTAAATATTTATACTCAAAATTTTTAATTAAGAATTCTTTTTGATAAATCTGCTAAGTACGAACCATAATTAAATCATAGTTGCAATGAGACAAACATTTAAAATCTGAAATGATACCTTACAAATTATATTGCTGTACTTGGCGGAAGATTAAAACCCACGACCTATGGGTTCGTAAGCACGTAACATACCACTAGATAACATTGATCACGACTGTCCGGAGGCTGTTACTGGCTTACTTAGATACCACCACAGTACACCCTCACCAGTGAGTCGGTGGATAGGTGAATGTACGAGATATTTGTTGTTATGGTGAGCGGGGGAGTTGTTACTATTGCGTCAAGTGAGTCTGACGACTTTTGCTTGCTGCGTCAAGTAGGTTCGACGACTTTGCTTGTTCTTCTTGCGGGTAGATGGCGCCATGACACATCAGAAGTTTTTTCGTTTTTCTTTCCAGCCTAGGTCACTAATATGGAAGATTAGAACCTGCGACCTATGAGATCATAAGCACGTAACATACTACTAGGCAAAATTGATTACTTCTGTCCGGAGACTGTTACTGGTTTACTTAGATACCGCCACAACTTACTTGATTAAAAACAATATTCGGCCCTTGTAGCCGAAAGGTCATGATCGCGAACTCGTGGCCGAAATTGTCGAGTAATGGGATCGGATCTTAGGTCTTATTACACACGCATGTCTCGGGACAACTCGAGTCTCTTTAGAACAATCGTTTCAAGCAGCTGTGAGAGTGAAAGGTTGCCGTAAACAAAACAATACACTCTGACGTCAGCCACACCCAATCTTCACACTGAAAAATTACTCGCAGATTTTTCTGCTTCTGAAAATGAACATCCAATATTATTTCTTTTATTTCGCTCACGCTTTTGTTGACGGTCATAAACAGAAATGGTACGCTATTTTGTTTGAAATATTATGCTTCATTTTTAATGCGTTTGACGAATCTAAGGCTTCCATCATTATCACCATCTTGTTTATGGCATAGGGAGCTGAAGAACCCCGTTGTTGGGAATTTCGAGGAATTCTGTCAGCTGTCTGGGAAAAGTAGTTCGAAGCCGTTGCTATTGCAACTGGGCAAAAATCGTTCCAAAGGGTGGCTTCAAAGAAAAATTGCTCCAAATACGTATGCGTGTGAAGAGGCCTTTAATGTCAGTGAAGACCCACCATGTAGAGGGGATGATGTACGTTAAATATGTCGAGGTTCTAAATCCTTCCGTTTGCAAGGAAGTTTGGAGGGTGAGATGCAAGATCAACTCACATGACCGTGGTTCAATATAATGAGATGGCACTCATGTCGCTTTATAGTGTGACGTAAATTAAACTTAAACTTGAGTCAGGATATTAGCATTCAAGTTTACAACACGATGGAAACTATGCCAGTTCCAAAATCGCTACTTTAACAACTCGACATGTAAGATAGCAGGAGTGTTTAAGTGTATATTTTTAATTGTATTGTAATCTCCAAAACGTAAATTATACATTGTTGAAAATACTTTTTTATACTCGAATTAAATTTTCATCAATGATTTACAGAACATTAATAAAGAAGAGTCCAACAATTCAGATGCATATTTAACTGGCTACATATGCGGAATTAGTATACGGATTTCATCACCCTCAGAGATATTCAGGAATGCATAGCCACGCGCCTGCATAAATTAATAGAATGGAATGGGCTGACTAATTAGGTCAACTTCTATTTATTTGTATAGGTAGACGTTACATATCTGCAAGCGTTGATATCCATCTCTCTGGCAACTGCAATCCATAATTTTAGAATTGCAGTTGCCAATCTAATGTTATATATCTACCTGAAAAGGGAAATAGTACAAAGTGAAGTTGACTATTTAAGTGTTCAGTTTTTCTTTCATTTCAATCTGAGTTAAACCAATAAAGTAATATAAAACCTTTTTTATAAGAAAAAAGTAACAATGTATTTCAAATTGTTTTCGTGTATATCTCGTATAAAAAGAACTTATGAACTGTTTTTAATGGCAATAAACGTACAAAAGGTACATTTTTTGAAGATTTATAAATAAATACGAGTAATATATAGATGCTGTGGGATAATATAAATAAATGCCGAACTAAATATAAATAGATCCTATACTGGATATAAATAAATGCTAAACTAGGTATAAATAAATACAATTTCATTATGCCTCTGTTATTGCTATGAGATATAAAAATATGTGTGTTAGTTGTTTTATTTAGTCAATGACGTTTGTAATAATGGGGATACAATGTCTCTCGGTATTTAATTAAATGAATACATGTATTCAATTAATTATTTAATCCCTTTATTGATTAATACCGTGACAAAAATAATTATTTGTATACCACATGCTTAGCGTCTTTGTATTTTCCCCCTTCTTTTTGTAATAAGAAGGTAATGCAAAGAATTTTAAGAATAAAGACAATAAGGTAGCTACATATATTAAGCGTAGGAAAATACTTATTTTTTTTATTTGTGCCCGCTAAGACAGCTGTATGATTTATTATTTATGGCTTCACAGAAGCCTAGCGGTTACTGTCACAAACTCGTGATTGGCGGGTCATGCGTTCGAGTACTGATGTACGTAGCTCAAAGTCCTCTGTTTCGCGTGGTGAGGTAGTTTGGAGAAAGGGTGTCAGATCAGGTGTTGTCTTTGTCCCTTGACCATGGTTCAACATTATGAGGTTCATTGCCAATAGCCCTCGTGTCGCCTTATGTTGTGTCGTTAAAAAAACACTCATTTCTTCATGGTTTATGTTACGTTTGCTCAAATTTTTTATGTGGCTTACGATTCTCCATCCGAAAACAAGAAATGTATAGTTTCGTATCGGTTAAACTAAAAAAAAACATAAACATAACTCTAATTCTGAATCTTTTCCAATCGAAAGAATATTTAGAATTTGTGGCGGTATAGCAATTTGAGGACAGCAAACAGTAATGTACTATTTTTGCTTTTTCTCTCGAAAAACTGTTTTTCAGTTCCAGATAAATTCAGTTCACAATTTATGCGAATAAACTTGGAATCAAAACATTTTTAAATTTAGCAAACCTTTCTGTGGATAAAATCATATTTAGTTTATTGACATTATAAGTATTAAAAAATGATGTATAATCATTTCTCCAATTTAATACTAATCATGATTATTTATTTTTCCAGATTACTGCACACTATGAGTTAGCTTGCCATTTTTCAGTGCTGGAAGAATTTCATTTAAAAAACAAGTACAGGTAAGAATTAAAATGCTTAACGCTCATTTTACAGCTTATTCCTTCTTCTAAATGGAAAAAATATGGTCTATTAAGATTAAAATGTTTAATTAGAAAAGTATAAATGCATGACCATTAGGTAAATTTAATTTTTCAACATCATTGTGATAATCTACTTTGTAATTTTAGATTATAATATTCAAATAAAAATGACAATTTTTAACACTGCAAATATGAAAACCTTTCAAAGTCTGATCAGAAAATTGCTGAAAGTTGTTAATTTCCCAATTGATAAACAGCTGATTGTATTTCAAGTTTAAATTTCTTGAAGAAATTTACCTGAGTTTGAACTCGAATTTGAAATGAGATTATTTAATTTGTGTGCTCTAGACAAAAACTCTTAAGAATTAAGAAAATATTTGTAATTGTTAGTAATATGTACAAATGTAAATTTTACGAAAATTCAAGAATGCACAAAAAGAACAACTCGTCTCAAATAATTACTTATTAGAAAAGATGATATAACATAGAAATTAAATTGCAAGACACAGTTTTTTATTTACAATTAAGCTTAATAAGCAAATAAATGCATGTGGTTATGCCTAATAAATAAAATAATTACAAATAATTATATTTAAATATGCAACATTCCGTTAATTAACAGAAAAGAAAGTCTTTCTTAAGCAATTTTCATTAATAAGCGAAAACCCATTCGAACAATTTCAGAAAATTATTGTTATGGAAGTATAATTTTTCCCAAACAAAACAAAATGTTTACCAACGAAAAACTACAGAAAAAATTTCAATTTCGCCACAATGTTTATATTTTGTAACCATAATTAATCACGATAAAGGGAAAAAATATATATGCGGTCATCAAAAATACTTTTATTTTGATAGATTAAATATTTTTACTATAGAATGTTGTGGTAGAAAAACATTGAACAAAACATTTTTTCCTCCTCATTTGTCAAAAAATATTCAAAATTTCGACTAATCAAAGTAGAGAAAGAAAAGAGAAAAAGTATTAATAAATAACAATAAACAAAGTACATCATTAATTCAAAAGAGGAAGTATGTTTTCTCACATAATTACAAGAAGTATTTTGTTTCTCATGGTAAATATTTACTTGGATGGAAAAAAACAAGAAATGTATTTAATTTGAAGAAGTAAGATTTTATATTTAAAACATATTTTAGAATTTCCTTTAAATCACACTCAATGTTTTTTTTGCCGTAGAGACGTACATTTCACACCATTTGCATTACTTAGTGAAGTGTATCTACCTGAAATGTAGATAAGTTTTCTGTTCACTGCTTCTTAATGATACATTTTTAGTGTCACGTAGTATATTATCTTCAAATATCTAATATTTCGATTTTTATAGTTTACTGTTATTTCAGTATATTTATGCATTAATATATTAGTATCGTATCAATATGTAACACAGATTGCACGATACGATATTGTATCGATTGATATTTGTATAATTCATCATCAATGTTTTCAATATACCTTCAACTCACTATCCTAACAATTCTCAAATACATTTAAACAGCGTTCATGTGACTCAGAGTAATTATAATAAGACGTTTTGCAGAATTTAAAACTAAATTATAATTGATGAAAATCTTATTCTCATTCCCAAGGTTCTTCAGTGACCTTGTAGTTCACGTATTGTGTGAAATTTATCAATTCAAACTCTGTTATTACCTTATCATGCCCCAAAAGCAATGATTCAAATTTATTATCCAAGAATAAATGTAATGATAATTCCACTACCTTCTTTATCTGTCACCTACATTTATCATTATCATTGCATATACTTAGCATTCTGTCCTACGGGCATTTATACTACACAAAGTAAAGTATTTAGCACTACATTTCATTGGTTCTCCACAGATTGCATTATATGTCCCTATTTCGAGGTCCATGTTGTTCAAATTCAAATAAATTCTGCAAAATTGTATCCTTTAATTTTATTAAAAACAAAACCATGTAATGCATAGACCAACTACAGACATAACAAAAATAAAATCTGACTGTAGCGTTACATACATAAATCAATTGAATAAAAAAAATCTGTTCAAAAATATTCATTGCCACAGTTCCAAACGAAATATTTACTTACTTTTTTTTATAATGGTTTAAATTTCTACACCGGGCAGGGAAAATGCGTATAAATTCCATTTTGTAGGGATTATCAAGAATCTGTGGCACGAGTTGCCATAGAGATGCTTGCAAAGGGTAGTTGACAATAGCTTTTTTCCATGCCAAAGTTGTCCAATTGCCAATAAGCACAACGTTCTGGGAACATCTCTTTAGTGTTCCTTCATGCAAAATAAATCTTTACCTTAACGTCATCCATACACTTAATACAGTCGACTCTCGATAATTCGAATTTGAAGGGACCAATGAAAATTTTCGAATTATCAAGAGGGTAAGAAAAAACTCCTGAATTTTTTTCTAACACATTTAAATTATAAATTATGTAATAAAACAGCAATTGTACATATGTAAAAAATTACTTTAAGTATTTTTAAAAAGTACATATTATTCAGTATAAATGTTATACAGAAGTTAAAAAATCATTCATTAAAATAATACATTTACGAAGTAATTCTCTTTCACACCCCGCCAAATCTCTTCCATTCCTCATTGGAAAGAAAATCGTTTCGCACCCCGGTTTCCTCAGACATTGTCCCCAACACCATTGGTTCTTCATTCCGGCCCATGCCCTATTCGTTGCCACATGCTGTAAATCACACAGATGAGTCATAAATCGTCATGTCACTCCGACGCAAAATACATAATCCTACGCGCATCTCTTCTTCACAATAGCAAACCATCCTTTCTGGATACATGAGTAGCAACTCCATGTGTTAAACGAAAGATATGGATGGCTGACTACAGGCGAGGCCAGAACTGTCCACTTGAAGAAGGAAAGTAAAAAAAGTGTCTTTTCGCTTGAGGAAGTGGGAAACACAAAGAAGGGGTAACAGACAAATGGTCAGCAAAGGGACTACGTTACAGGGATACACGCAGAGACAATACAACACAAAACATGAAAACTCCAACATGTTTGCTGTAGGCCTCTGGATAGAAAGTGTTCGAATTGTAGACAGTTTAATAAAATAACTTCGAATTATTACGTGTAGTAATCTGGCCAGCCATAGATTTTACTTCGAGAGTGTGCCAAAAAGTATTGTTTGAGTTCGAAATATTAAGAGTTTTTCTAGGGGCTGAGCATATACTTCGAATTAGCGAGTGGTTCGCATTATCGAAAGTTCGAATTAGCAAGAGTCGACTGTATTAATACAGTAATACCTCGACTTACGTGAACTCAAAGTTACCACATTTTCAAATTCGATTGTTGTTTTTTCCCCATCTCTGAAACTCAGACTGAATCAATGACTGAGCCTGATATTGGTAAAGTGATTGAAGATTTTGCCTGGCAAATAAATTTAAAAATGAATTGTGATGAACTGCTGGATTCCAGCAATCAGGAGCTGACGGGCTCATAGAAATGCATGAGGAAGATCAAGACTTTGGGGAACTTGAGTCTTTAGACCCAATTCAATCAGAAGATCGAATGACGGCTGGTAATTGGACAGAAGGCCTCAGTTTAATTGGAAAAGGGTTCCAAATTTTAAAAAATATAGACTCCAACACACAAAGAGCGTATTTTTTTTAACAAAAAATGAATAAAAAAATATTACTAGCATGCTACGAGGAAATTTGGCAGGAGAAAAAAATCTTCGAGCAAGTAAATTATTTTGTTAGATTTTATGAAACATTTCACATCCAAATAATTGGCTTTGTGACTTTGTATTATTTTTTTCTAAGACTTTATTGCACTTTTTTTTTTATAAATTAGTATTTTCTTGCGTCTCCAGCCCCACATAAAAATAATTTATATGTGAAATTATACCACGACATAAGTGAATTCGAATTACGTGGTAATCACTTAATCATACCTATCGTGCAAGTTGGGAGTATAACTGTACTTAATACTGCTCGTAAGAGAAACATTCAGAAAGAAACTTAATGATTCTAACAGCTTTAAATTCATGGATGATTTTTTCGTCTTAAAAATTACTACCTAAAACTGTGAATTTTGCAAAAATTAACAATTTTTTATGATTTTATTTTATAGACCATCTTAAAAGCTTTAGAAAAACATCAAGTTTATTATTTTCCGTTCACTGGAACAAAAACTACAAGTGTTTTAGTAAAAGCAGATGCCTTTACTTAAAGCAGGATGTCATACTCTTAAAACGCGTTTTACTCGAAATGTGTGGATTTTTTTATTCGAAAATACTCAAATGTGGGGACAACGATTGCTTAAACACTTTTGAAAATAATTAACGGAAATTTTTTGGGTACGTTCTGTATAATAATATAAGTGTCTTAACCTTTACATTTATCAATCATTGTTTTATTACAACATTTACAGTCCCTTATGTTAATATAATCATTATTATTTTAAGCAATTTCATATAATATCTAAAATAAAGTGCTCTAGTTTTTGTAAAAATTAAAATATCTCTTATACTAAAGGTAATTTTAAAAATGAATAAAATAGCAACACAACAGAATTGAAAAATTGAATATTTGTTCATAAACATTTGGTACCCCGTTTGTGTTATTTTTTTGTAAATTTTTACTTATTTTTTCTCATTTTAGTAATAATAATATCTTTTTATCTTCTTAATATTAGCATATTTTTCTTAAAATGTACTAAACAAATCTAAAAACCTAAAAAAATCCTCATACCTGCATTTTGTTTTTTAAAAAAAGTTGTTGCAAGTAGTCAGATACCTTAATACTGCCCGTAAAAGAAACATTCAGAAAGAAATGTAGTGATTCTATCTGCTTTAAATTCATGGATGAGTTTTTTCATCTGTAAAATAAATTTTAAACCATTTTTTAATATTATTCTTGTACCATATTAATGCTAAATTGTGCATTCAAGAAATTCGAAAGCACAGTACGAGAAAAATTTTACTACTGTATAACTATTCCATATTAAAAAGCATTATATCTTTAGAAGTAATGCGATATATTTTTTATATTAGCAGCCCTGTGTATGCTCTTTTTATATCAAATACACGATTTTCCAAGCTTTTATCGGAACTCTCAATGTCAGACGTAAACATTCATATCTATTTAACAGAAAACGAATAAAGGAAACTCCATCTCTTTTTATATACTTTTTTCAATTCAACTTCCTTTTCTAAAGGTGAAACGGATGGAAACATTTTGGATTTCGTCATACTTATCTCTTCCATTTCTGTCGTTTTTGAAATCTTAAGCCGCTACCCGCATGAAATAACACAGCGTAAAGCAGAAAAAAATGTTTTCCTTTTTTTATTATTTCCTTTTCGATCTACGTCGTCTCAAAGAAATGTAGATAAATAGGATTTTGTGATACTGAATATCGTTTCCTTGCTTTGCAGTGCCAGGATTTTCGTACAAAATTCACCTGGGAACCTTCATGTTCCTCCAACCCCTTTTTATCCCTCCCCCTGCTTTTGACATTTGAATCTTCTTGATTTTGTTTTGAAAAGTAAGTTACAGAGATGAGCTTTTAGAAAATGGTATTGGAAGTTCGTTTTATGTCATTGGATTTTATGACGTCCAACACATTTATAGATCTAACAGTATTTGAAGAGCAAAATTGAATTTAAAAAGTTCTTAACTGGTTGTAGAACACTGGTGGCGTTAAAGGGTAATCCATTCTAAAGTACTTTAAAGAAGAACATGAAATAAAGGAAAAATATGGATTTATGTGCAGACGAAATCGAATTATTTATAACTATATTTATAACACATTTTCTGGAATTTTTTTACAAGTCATTTAACGGGGTTTAACAAATCTTTATCTTTTTATTACCAAACTTTTTGCAATATATATATATATATATATATATATATATATATATATATATATATATATATATATATATATATTATATAGCAGTAAATAATTCAAAAGAAGACTAATAAATCCCAAGAATCCTAAGATCAGACCGGAAGAACCAAGAACATGGAACCATGACTAACCAAAAAAGAGAAATGTAGCTAGAGGGGAAAACTATTATGATTTCTCGAGCTGTCACTGGTTTAGGACAGTGAAACAGGATTAAACAATGTTTAGTGAGATCTCAACCTTCTCCTGCAGCAGAAATTTTTTCTACATAATAGCTCCAGTATAAACTAAGGCAAAAGCCTAAAACCCACGTGGGTGAATATAACAGCAATAGAATAGAAATTGCAATATTAAATTACCATAGGAATCCGGAAGAAATAGACAAATATAAATATATATATATAATATATATATATATATTAATAATTTGTAATATTATTTACTAATAGCATGTGTGCTTAAATAATTAATATTTCTAACCCATGCCACACTTTTTATTTCACCTCTTAAATTCCGCCGCCGTATATATCCGTCTCCATCAACCGGCGCGTTATTTGCCCCGGACGTATATATCCGTCCTTCCGAAGTACGATTCTTATCTTTGCGGTGGCTATCAGTAAAACTATTCTGAAGACTTTGGAATGAAATATAATGACTTTGACAGCGTTTCCGAAATATTTACTTATTTCAGAGTAAAATATTTGCTTTTTTGTTCCTCTCCCCATTACATTGCATGCGCGCGCTTATGTGAAAAACGGTGGCACTGCGGACCTATGTAATTGCGTAACTTTTAATCAGCAGAAAGAGGAATGAAGAATATCATTCCATTAAAACACGTATGATTTATTAAAATATCTTATTGCAAAAATATTTTTTGTGCAGAAATATAACATTTGAAACATATATATAAAAAAATAAAACTTTTTTAAACTTTTTATTATCATCTATGTGTGTTAAATACCACAACGTAAAACCACCAATAAGTGGTGCAATTGCTTAGGGGTGGATCAACAGAGGGACAGCATGCTAGATGTCTACGATAGTAGTAATTCAATCCGAATGCTCATAGCTTATACAACACGTCGAATCTCTCCAGTGATTCTGGGTCTTCTTGAGCTTGATTTACAATAAGATGTAATTTTTTGTATATACCCTTACTAACAGAGTGTAACTACAATCAACATGCTGTTCAATCTGTCAATTAGACCATCCGACTTCTAGAAACCCAATTAATCTGCCTCTCTCAAATTCTCCCATTGCTTGACCCCTTACAGCTCAATTATTTACCCGTAATGTTTCAAAAAAGGCGCACTTTTTATTGCTGATAATTGAATACTATACTTTATACAAGGAAAAGGTGAAAGAAGTTTTTTTTTTAATTTTCAATTTGAAGGGTTTTTTCATTTTTTGTTTTATAATATTAGAACACGAAGAAAAAAAAAACCTAAATGTTTGCTTTTTTTCTAAATACTTTCTATATGCTATGAAGAATATTTCATATACGTATCTTAAAGATATATTTCTCTCATACTTATAGAAAGTTTTTGTGTTCATTCTTTTTCAAAAGGTTAGGGATTTGTTTGCGTTATATATATTCATATATACGCACACTATTAAAAGCTTGATGCAATACAATACATTGCAATCAAGACAGAAATATCTCAGATCTTTTTGCATTATCTTTCTGTTTTCATTTCTTCACAAACAAAAAAAACTTCTTATTGTTAGCATATTCCTGTTTCTTATTGATGAGAGAAATGATCTCAATAAAATGCTTTTTCTTCAGCCTTACGGGACAAGGTTCTGAATTTCATCACCCGTGAATGAAATTAATGTAATACTTCTTAACCCCTTAACTGCCTATTAACGCAATTCGCTATCCAATGCCACCGTTTTTCATATCGGTACGTGTATGCAGTATATTGGGCGAAAGGACAGGGCAAATGTAAGCAAATTTTTCTCGGTAATAAGTAAGTCCTTTGCTAAGACTGCCAAAGTCATTATATTGCATTCTAAAGCCTTCGCAACATCTTCACTGATAGCAGCGCAAAGAAAGAAATAGTATTTCAGGAGGACGGATATATACGCACGGGCACGTAATGTACCAGTTTAGCAAGACGTATCTATTCGCCGGTGGTACTTAATTAATAATAATAATGTGATTTTTCAAAAATGCAGTCAATGAGATCTTGTCCAATTTCCAGTTGGTTTTTCATCAAAATTACTGCGTTCTAAGCTAAAAATGACTTTAAAATGTGATTAAATGTAGGTGTCTTGAAACCTGTGGTTTATTACACTCTGAAGGGCCCATAACATATTATGTTATAAACTTCATTAAATTTGATTGGGTTGTTTTCGAGATATCCCGTTTTTCGTGCACAGATTATCGCACAAATTTCATTCTTTAAAATACGCATTAAAAATATGTTTATTAGTTAGATAAAGTAAATGCTATAAAAACAATTTAAAAAACTCTCTAGTTTTATGTATTAGTCCTTCTTCCTCAATAATTGTACTTCATTTTTTCCCTAATGCCCGCTCCCCCCGCCCAAACAACACCAAATATCAAAACCCCTAAAAAGCACTTTTTCAACATAGTCGGATACCTTAAAAATTTAATGATTTGAATCTCGGAACCAGATGTTGCATTCTTCCAAATTTCAGTAATTTCGATTAACTTCTTTCCAGTACTACTTCTTTTGTCTTAAAGGTATAGGAACATAAATAATCCATGCACATAAAATCCTAATATCATAAAAAAAACCCTTTAAGTATCAATTCTATGTATCACACTTTTATGGAATCATGATATCAAAAATAATGAAAAATAATGAAATGAATTTTATTTTAGTCTTAAGAACCTCGTGCCGAATGCCTATAGCAATGAAAAGTCCATATTTATTTATTCATGAATATATAAATGGAATTTAAAATGAAAATTATTTGATTTGAATGTCAATTAAAATTCAATTATGTGTTCATTTTAGATGTTTTCGTCACAAGGTTTTTAAGCGATCATTTTTTTTTGTGGAAAAATTCCTTGTTTGATAAATTATTCATGAAATAAAAGAAATCGATCAGCGGACATGAAACATCATCAAAAAGCAAAACTAGAACTAAATGAATAAAAAATTTATTTCTTCTTTTAATACAGGAGGGAAAAAAGGATCATAAACTGATTCAAATTAGATTACAAATACTAATCCCAATACAATTCGTTTTGTTAATTAGATTTCAGATATGTTTTTTAAATTACTTGCGGTCCTGTTTTCAGTACAAGATGTTTCAAAAATACAATAGAAATTAAACCTTTGGTGAAATAAATTATACAGGAATTTGCATTTCTATTCTATTTGAAAATCCATTCGCAACGGTTTCGTTACTCTGTATTTTAAATTTGAGCTGAATTTAATAAATTAATTAACTTTAACCTTTCGAAAATAATGGTTCGTCTTTTTTTAATTAATTATCATAGAAATCTTACTTTTTATGATCAAATACTCAGAGGTAAAGGAAAAATTAAATTTTTTTTTAAAAATCGTAAACTTTAATCTTTTATTAGTGTCGCTTTTATTAATTAAATTTTAATCTTACCTTCGTTAGAGGAACAAAGATGAAAGGCAAGTTTTTTTAAAAAAAATCTTCTTTTTATTAGAACTTTTGATATATTAAGGTAAAAAAAATACTTAAAATATTTCTTGAAGCGGATGATTAAGAAAATAGAAATAAACGTAACGCGCATTTTTATTTAAAGTTACAAAAAAAAATCGTAAAAAATACTTTTTCCAAAAGTTTTTGTTTACATTTTATTTTTACCACCGTGTGTTTGAAACAGTTTATTTAGTAAAATTACTTAACTGAATGCGTGCTATTTACAGTGAAATAGTCCTTAAGAATTAGATATAAAAAGAAGTTTTATTTCTAAAAATGAATATTCTGATATTTTTTTTGTACTTAATTTTTTAAGAAAAGGGGGAAAAAAGGATTTTTAGATTTATTTATAACAAATGCCATGTATATATATATTGCCACCAATAAGATGAAATTTTTGCATGAAAAGAATGTCATTATTTTTTAAAATATCTTTGTATTCGTTATCGTGACTAAAAACGTTCGAAATCATGATTTTGAAAAAGCGTATAAGTGTATAGGTTTTTAATATTTAGTGCCAATTAATTGAAGAAAAAACTATTTAAATACAATTTTTTGGCAAGAAATGAAAAAAAGAATTACATATTTTCAAAACATTTTCCTTTAGCAAAAGATGCTTCCACAGTAACAATATTATGCATGTACGAGGGCTGTTCAAAAAGTATCGAGACTGAATTTATTATGCAAAAACATACATACATAAACAGGTTTTGAGTCAATCTCCTTCGAAATATGCTCCATTGGCAGTAACACACTTGGCCCAACGATGTTTCCAGTCCTCGAAACATTTCTGGAACTCAGACTTTGGGATGGCCTGAAGCTGCTGTGTCGAATTCTGTTTTATGGTTTCAATGTCCTGAAACCGGTGTCCTTTTAAGGTGTTCTTGATCTTGGGAAAGAGGAAAAATCAGCACCACAGCCTTCACTTGTGCAATCTTGTCCTCATTGCGAGAGGTGGATGGGCGTCCATAATGGGGATCACTGTTCACTGATTGACGACCCTCCTTGAATCGCCGGAACCACTCGAAAACCCGAGCACGACTCATTGCCTCATCTCCAAATGTTGTTTTCGTCATCTCGTAGGTTTTGGTGCCCATTTTACGGAGCTTAAAGCAAAACTTGATACAGATTCGCTAATCTGTGTTTTCACACATTTTCTTTTTTCGACGAATGCACGCAAACACTCCGCGTGAAAGAAGTCAGTGTGACTGAACGGCGCGCTGTACAGACCTGCCGAATTTTGTGAGACAAGGTGAAATATGCGCGTGCATGATGCGCACAGTCCCTCCGCTGGGGGTTTTCTCGAATAAATAGAATAAATTCAGTTTCGATACTTTCTGAACAGCCTTCGTATACAGCTAGAACTTATATAACGGATTTTTTTTTCTTTTTAATTAATATAATGGCAGAACACCTCAT
This sequence comes from Trichonephila clavata, assembly GCA_019973975.1. Classification (NCBI taxonomy): domain Eukaryota; kingdom Metazoa; phylum Arthropoda; class Arachnida; order Araneae; family Nephilidae; genus Trichonephila; species Trichonephila clavata. The sequence goes on from BMAO01030962.1 coordinate 78,184, forward strand.
ACTCCACATTGCATAGCATGAGGCTTACAGATATGCAAGTGTTAACACCATTTTCTACTTTAAATCTAAAAATCTAAATATATTTATAGTACAACTATAAATTGAAGGTGTGGTGGAGAGACCTATAAAATTTTAAAAAATCAATGCAATAAACAAAATTTCTTAAAACATTAAGGCTTTACGAAAAATTGATCTACAAAAAGAAAATGAATGGTTAAGAAATATATAAACATTTCAATCCTTTTTTAAAATTTTTTCGTTTAAATAATATAGTTTATAATACTACAAGACTCGTTCCGCAGTTTCAACATCCTGACCACATGTGAGAACGAAAATCACTACCAATTAAATTAAACCTACACAAATGTCTCTTAAAATTTCCATTTCCTGTAAGAATCTGGGATAATTTTAAATCAGTAAAAACTCTTTTGATAAAAAGCTAATATTTACAAAATCTGGATTATATTGATTTGAAACAAATTTCTTCTGTGAAATTAGGATTCAATAATACCCCAATGGTCGTAACAGAAAAAAATATTTAAACTAAATGACATAACTAAGTCTTTATAACTCTTTATATATGAATATTTCATTTCATAAATAATTTTAAAGCACGTGAATAGAGAAAGATTGTTTTACTGCTATCTTAAGTTTCTAGTGTTTCTAGCGAGATTTAGGAACTAATATCAGCGATTATTGTAATACTCTAGCGGAATGTAGCCAAGCGTTGGAAATATAATCGATAATCTTAATTGAAGATAATCTATTGAAGATAATCCGAGCAGTTTATGATAGCTCCGTTATTTGAACTACATTTGCATTAAGACATGTTTCCAAAACGAGGAAATGGAAAGACTTATAGGAAGATTAAAGTGACACTAATCCTCTATTCTCAATATTAATGAATTCAGTTTTTTAAAAATATTCAATTAGTATAATGCTTAAGAATTCGTAACCACATAATTTTTTGTGTGAAATATTAACCGTAACTTTTTGAGTTACAATTAGTTTTGGTTTACTAAAAAACTATCGTGATTTTGAATATAACCGTAATCGTTGTAAAATTACGATTATCTTAAGCGATTATTACATAGATTGTGTAATATTCACGATTATAATATCCATTAAATCGAACTATAATCGATTTATGATTACGGTTATACAAATGAATTACTATAATTTGTTGCTGCATGTTTTTATGAGAAGTATAGTACATTTAAATAAAAAGCGAATGCAATTATCAGCCAGTTATAAACTTAATGCTAATTATAGTAAAACTTATTGATATTATTATTTTAAAGTTGCTTGGCAATTTTGGTTATTTTGCTTACTGAAAGATATTAATAAATATTTCTCTTTACCTTATTTCTCTTCGGCAAAAATGTTATACGTCGTTTTTGTACAATCCTTATGTTATCTACAAACTCTTTTTTTTAAAGAAAAAAAAAGAAGAAGAAGAAGAAGAAACGGGAAAGGAATTTTTCTGTAAGACGCAAACTTCGTGCAAAAAGTCAGTTTGAGAAACTAGATAGATTTTAATAATTTTTATTCAAAACTGATTTCTTTTATTTAAAATGGTTTTTTTAAGACAGATAAAGTATGCTGTACAAAAAAAGTCAGTAAAATACTATATGTCTTTAAGAATGAAAGCAATTAATGTAATGCATCAGTTCCCAAATATTATTTCCATCGTGGTACAAATAAATAAAGAAGTTTCAAATATTCTATTGGTTAGGGAATATGCATGACCCTATTCAAGTTAATGGGGTTCACCCATGTGATGAGTTTAAAAATCAAAAAAAAATTATTTCATAAATTGTTTTTTTAACATGTCTAGAATACAGTGATAAAGTGATTTTTTTTTAAATTCGAAGTCGTTATAATGAAGCAGCTGTTAGTAGCGCTAAGTTAAGCTTTTCATTGTTTTAATCGGACTTCAAACGCGTTCTTCTCAAAACTGTGTTTTCAAACTTTCCTCCATCATACCTCAAGAACGGTTTGACTGAATGACTTCAAAATTATAGGGTAAAGACTCGGCACATATATACGCATCAAATGGACTAAGGTTATTCCAAAATTCAAAATATTTCTGTTTTTTTATAACAAAACATAACATAAAACATCATGAATATTTTCAATTGAGTATAGTCCATTCTGTGCATTTAAGCTTATATTTTAAAACCCCATTAATTTTTTTAATTTCAGATAAGCTAATTATCCGGAATCGTGGAGGAAGTGAGTGTTCATTTATTCAAGGCGGGTGTGTTCAGAGCACTATAACTCCTGTTTAATAGGATATTTTTGGGTAAACATTTATATAAATAATCTTAAAATACATATAAATAAATGATAAAAAAACTTAAAGTTCTATAATTTTACTGGTCGTCAAAAAGAATTCCCTGAAAATGCTTAAACAAGATATCAATCATTGGCATGGCCAAGTAATTTCAGCGCGTTTTTTACATGTTGTATTTTACAATAATGCAACTAATGAACTTTTTACTAACAGAAAGTAGTGTGCACTGTACTTATAAAAAAATTTTAAAATTATTAAATTTAAATATGATTCGGCTTATCTAGGGCACAAATGTGATCCAATGCGGAAAACCCGAGGTCAATTGGTTGCTTATTGGCTGAGAAAAAGGTACGACAAAATATGGAACGAAGACGAAGAAAAATTTGGGTCCTAATAGCGCTTTTGTTCCACTACGTGAAAAACGCGCTAAAAACAAGCCGTCACATGGTTGAACCCAATTAAAACTATTTTTAATTATCTATTAGAATATATTCTACTATCCAGAAATTTTTGGAATACATTCTCCAACCCGCGTGTGTGATTTAAAATCCACATTTTGTAAATCTTCAATGGGAATATAAACTAAACTGCAGCAGATATTTTATGAATTATTGAAAATATTTACCTTTACATTTACATCATATTCTATATGTGTGTTGCACCAAATTTTATATTCTGACAAAAGCAATTTTTACAAATAACTTTACAAAATATATTTAAAAACAATAATTTTGAGTACAGAATATTACCGCATTCTCACGAAGGAATATTACAAAATATATTTTTCAATATATCCCAAATGCATCCTCCGGGTATCTTCTGTTTTCATTTGAGTGTGCCAAGAGAATTCTCAGAGTAACTATAATTTAATTTTAGCAATCTGTATGAACAATACTAATTGCTTCGCTATTAAATTAAAATAGGATTCAGAAACATTACTGAAGCATTGAAAAGGGAAGATTAACGGAATATTTTTAAGGGAACATTTTCTAGAAAGGAATAAGCAGCAAACCGAGATAGCATTTTTCAACTTTGAAATTTAATTTCGAAATTCCAAACATTTTGACGAATATCTATTGCTTTTAATTGTAATTTTCTTTCGTGTAACAATAGTCTTATAGTTATAAATCAATGATTTTTAACCACTTTGCCTCGGCACTTTAGTGCGTCGCAAAATTTGTATAATTATAAATTCTACTCTGAGGAAAAAAATAAAATTCGGAATCGAATCATTTGACTATTTGATAGAATTAAATTAAGGATTTTCTTGATATATTCAACTTATCCTTTCGTGGATACGGATATAAAAAAATTGACTGGATTTGTGTAATTCATTTGGGATAACGGTAGAATTAACTTTGAATGGAGAAGAAAAACTAATTTTGACATGTAACAATTGAGATTTATTTTCAAACATTCGTTAGAATCAATTAGTTCTTTTTGGATTAAAATTAGAAGCCACTATCCTATAATAGCCAAAAAAGCTTTAAAACTATTGGTGCAATTGTCTAGATCTTATTTGCGTGGGTTTGAATTTTCAGCATAAACATATACATACATTTAAGAAAAGATGTAGACTTTTAAATGTAGATGCGAAATGAAAGTAGCATAATCATTTTGACAACCAAATATAAATGAAATTATCAAAAACCATCAAGCTCAAATTGCGCTTTAAAAATTTATTCTTATAATTATTTTGTAATTAATTGCTTAATAAACATTCTGTTGTCTTTGTAGCACATATTGTTTTATTTAACATTGACATTTATTATTATAAACTGTTTTACATAGTGTATTATGTATAAGTAAAACTCTTTTGGACTTATTTTATTGTTAATGTGCTGCAAAATTTTGAAATTGTTTAAAGTGTACCGCAACAGAAAAAAAAAATGTTTAGAATCACTGATCGAAGACAAACAATTCAAGAATGGTAAAGACTTTATCTATAATGCACCCCTCTCACCTTTCGGTAGTCTATATTCGCAAAGACCGTTCTTAGCATGTATATACTCAACGAAAGGAATAGAGTGCCAACTTTAAAAACTGTCGCCTCTAATAGTTCCAAAAATATCGTGATGAGTGTGTGAATAAGTGATTAAGTATCTTTTCTACTATATTCCTTAAATACAATGAAAGAAACAAAAATTCCCGAAAATTCAATAATCCGATATTAGGCTCGATATTTTCCAAACTTATTTTCATTCCATAAAAATAAAGATGTAAAATATGTATATTTTGCATTATTAATTTTATAATCTCTACGCTAATATAAAGTAAAACAGAAGCGATAATACTTTGATGATTTTAAACGAATAAAAAAGCAAATAAAGAAGTACGTTCTTCTATTAAACTTTAAATCAAACCTTACCAGTATTATGCGTAACAAATTATTTCCAAAAGCATTTCTAGTCACTCAAGCATACCTTTTGAAAGACACAAAAAAAAACTAAAATAACAACCTCCCATTTTTTATGCACATCCTTTCCCGTATGCTAGAAATAACACTCACTCGAAAAGTACAAATTTTCAAGGAAAAAAATGTTGGGAAAAAAAAGCTTAAAAGCCTTTTTTTTTCCAGAGAAAAAGCAACAACAAAAATCTGTTCAGCACCCTCTCCTCACCCTTACAAGAAAATGTTCCATGACTTGTTATCTAAATGACCGTGTACTTTTCTGTTCCTTCTATGTTATCATCGGGAATAAATTCGGGGCCCATTTGCTACTACAGACACTCCAAAAAATTCACACGCACAGTCGGAAATAATGTACGCAAATACACAGGGACTTTGGAATACTTTTCTGTTATATTTTGTTTCCGAGTTATTTATTTCTGCAAGCATGCCTCTCCATTTTTTTATTTGTGAGGAGGATGGTTATTAGGATAGCGTCTAAGGAGACCCTTAAAATATTCAAATGAAGTCTTAACGACCGTTGCCGTTTTGGGAAAGCAAAAAGAGAGGGAATTGGAATAAAGATGAGTAGTGTGGGAATACGATGCTGATTTTCGTCAATCCTTACCGGATTCTTTCCCCCTTTTATTTTATTTTTAAGTTTTCTTCAAGGAGAGTAATTTTGTCTTAAGGAATTTGTAACGTAAGCATTTCCAGTTGTTATTTGCTTATGTTCTGATACAGGAATGTATTTAAAAAAGTATTTTAATCATAGCATGAAAGAGTTAACTTATTTTTTTATCTTATACAAGACATTTACATTGCTGAAAGTTATTTATATTTGCACAAATGTAGCTACTTCAAATATCATTTGACATCAGATAACAATGAATCGGGTTTTAGATACCGGTGCTGAATTGAAATAGCATATGATAATTGTGACTGAAAAAACAATAAATATTTTTTTCATGTTGATATAATATTCCATTCAGAAGTGTGCCAAATACAATGACGTCTTAATATTCCTTGAGGCTTTGTCCCCTAATTCAAAAGTAGGCTCTATTGACTATCCTTTTGAGTAGTCAGTATAAAGCATAAGTTGTCAAATACTTTTAAAAATGGTAACCCCTTTTGCAAATAAATGTATGTGAAACACCTCATAGACCTAGGTACAAACTGACTCAACTGACAACCATATTTTGTCCAAATGTCGAATGATGTTGTATGGAGGTAGCCTTAGTCTAGGCGGGGACGAGGACATGAAATTATCGCAGTCTTTCCACTATTACCAATTAGAATCTAGTTCAAAGCTCCTAGTTTTTCGACGAATACTTCTGGAAATAACAATTGATGACTAAATTAATTTGCATTATGGTGTTATTAAAACCGAGTCGAAAAACAAGACAAGGCTCCATTTTATTCCAAGACCTTAAGCCTAGACTTCGCCTTGCTACCTTTAAAACTTACCTGATTGCGGTTTCCTCCTTCTAAATGCAACTTCTTATGTCTTAGATGTAAATGAACGTAATGTGCAATCCAAGTACATATCGATGCAATATCATCAAAAACAACATACAGGTAGTTACAAAATAATGGAAACACTTTAGATTTATGAAGAACCCTTTATTAGTATTGTGTAGGGCCGCTTTTGGAACACATATACAACTTGGATTTAACTAGGGATCAATTCATACAAGATCTGAATAGTGTTAAGAGGAATTGTGTAGCGTTTTCCATGGAGATATTGGGAAAATTCTGGGAGAAATGCCGGAAGAGAATATTCAATTCCATATTGAAAGCTTTAAAATAGACCTTAAGGGTTCACTTATACTGTGAAGTGGGGTGACTGTGTGGACCAAGGTAGATGTTTAACTTCATACTCGTGTTTATCAAACCATGATTGGACAAGTCCCGCTGCATTGATAGGGGCATTATCATCCTGGAAAATTCAATACCCTGCAGAAAACAAATCATAGGATACACTTAGTCAGCTGAAATTACCTATACTTCTTCCCAATGATCCTTCCTTTAAGGTATCCGACTACGTTGAAAATGCCATTTTCGGTCAAAAATCACATTTTCTTTTTATTTTACCATTTTAAAGGTCAAGCAATTAGCTTTCTAAATCTGTCTTTGTTTTGTCTGTGCGACAATTAGAAAAAAAGTTACAGGTGTTTAAAATATTTTTACAGCTGTCATTCGAAACCGGAAGTGGTGAAATCGAAACCGGAAGTTGTCTGTTTAACATGCTTTTTACCGATAATTTTTGCAGTTTCAACCCATTATAATTTTAAAAACTATTTCTGACAATTTTTTAAATAATTTAATTGATGGGCAACAATTTCGATCTTTTAATTCGACTCTTGCGATTGGCAACATTTGTTTCTTCTGACCTCACATGTTTTTGTTTTGATTTCCGTCTTACAAATTTTGATCCTAAATTTCTTCAAAAAACTTAACTCATTTCGATTTAATTGTACAATTTTTGATCGTTGATTGTTTCTAGACATTCTGCTTTTAAAAATTCAAGTTATAATGGTTCATAAAACTATAAAATTAACTTCTTGAAAATGCAACAGTGGACTCTGATAACAGTGGACTGGTAACAAAAACATTGGAAGTAGCAAGTATTCAAACTTGTAATGAACAAAAACTGGATTCACTGAAGAATTTTTCACAGTGCAAAGAATGCTTTAATGCAACGTTAAGAGGTTATGGAATATTTTATTTAAATATTTTGGGAAGTATGTTTTTCTCAATTTGTGTTTCTTCAATTGTTTTGAGAAGAATCTGTACCTGCATGAAGATTACTTGTTTGGACTGACTTCTAATGTGACTTTAAAATGCTCCAAATGTACTTTTATTGTCAATTTTTCAGCTACTAAAAACCAAACTTCAATTAATTTGCAACTTATTTGTGGAATTTAAGTTATTGGAAGATGACATTTGTCTGCGAGAAAGTTACGTGCTAAGCTGAATATGCCCTGTATGGCAAAAAGAGCATATAGACTTTGTGAAAGAAATATCTTGGCTGCTGCTACATCAACGGCTAAAGATGTCATGAATGCTGCTGCGTTGGTAGTAAAAAGCATTACAAAATGTTCCAACACGTCAATTGGAGAATGTGGAATATCCGTTGACGACAGATACGTGGACATTCTTCCGTAAAAGTTTCTATAGCAATTTTATCCAAGGCCACTGGGAAACTTCCAGATTAGGAAATGATGTCCAAGTTTTGCATAATTCCAAATGTCTAGTCGAACATGCATGTTCCTGCATTCATCTGGTATTTACTTCAATCACGGAATCTGTTAGCGCGTACAAAATCTTTGTATGATTTTATACCACGAGATCTTGAAATTATGTTGATTTCTATGGTGTGTGATGGTGATTCCCAAGGATACCTTTTAGTTAAAGATCTATTTGATGTCAACAGTTTCATAAAATGAGTGCCTAAGATACTTCTAAGAAAGAGGGAGTATTCGGCAAAGAAATCTTAGAAAAAGCCAGAAAAACCTCGGTGGGAAAGAAAAACTTACCAGTGTTATGATTAATAAAATTCAAAACTATTGTGGCAGTAACACCAATCACGTCAAAGCTCTGCTAAGTGCGGCATTTTTTCTCGGTGGCTCCCTCAGAGTGTGCACCATGCCCAACTGGAGCTGAGAGCTGGTGTGAGTATCAATGAAGAATAGCCACCGGAAAAAATATATATAAATAAAGGTGTAAGCCTTTCCATGAAACTTTTAAATATTGTTAAACCTGTGTACACAAAGTTGTGTGATAAGCAGTTATTATAAAATTGCCTCCACGGTGTGACACAAATGCAAACAAATCATTTAACGCCTTTTTTTGGCAAATTGTTCCGAAAGAAACTTTTATTGAGCTGAAAACATTTTCTTTGGGTACCCATATTGCTGTCATTATTTTTAACAATGCTTTTATTTGTTTGTTAAGTAGTTTGAAAGCTTTTGGCATAAATGCAAATTATTATACACTGCGTGATGACAGATTTCTTGCCATCATTCGTGCAGTAACTCGAAACAACATTCTTTGCCTTTTTAAAAATCAGCCAGAAAAAAAATATAGGGCCCAAAGAAAGTGAAAATTTAAAAAAATACCAAGGAGTGGAGGTGTTAAATATAAATCATTAGAGTTTTAGTAATATATTTGTGATATTTTGTTTTGAAATTACATTTATAAAGTTTAAATGCATTTTTCTCAAAACTGTTTTTTTTTGTAAATTTCTTGATATTTCAAATGTGATATCTAAAGAGCCAATAGAGATACTTGTATGAAATTATACACAAATGTTATTAATAGTATTATCTAGAGGTTGTACTACCAGCTAAGAAATTGAACAATTTTTAATGATTTTATAGTTGGATTTCCTTATAAAAGTATCGAAAATTTGAATGAAATTCATAGGTTGTAGCTTCGATTAGCTATAACTTTTGATTAAAAGAAAAAAATTTAAAACTTGTAGTACAACCTCTAGAAATGTGATTGAAAAATGTGCTGCAGCAATTTTTTTTGTAAAATATAAATTATTTTTAAAAATAGAGCCTTTGAAAAAATTAAAAAAATTAATTAAAATTTCCTTAAAATTTTTAATTTTTTTAAATTTTAATGTTTGTATATTATTTATAACTGTATTGTTTATAATAGTGCAAAAAATGAAATTAAAAATGTAGCATTTTTAGTGAATTTTAGAAAAATAAAAAAATAGGTCTCCAAACGTAGTCGGATACCTTAAGGGTTATGCCCACATGACAGATCCACTTCCATGCTTGACAGTTAGAATTAGACAATCACAATCATACGCTTGAGCAGGTGTCATACATACGTGCACCCGTCCTGTTGTAGGGAAAAGTGTTAAAGACGATTCGCGCGCGTCTCAGACCATATTACTTTCTTTCATTTAAAAATCGACCAAGTTTTGTGAGTGTGACACCACTACAGACAATTTTTGGCATTAACATATGCGACAAATGACTTGAAAAATGCTTCTCTGTCATAAATATTCCATTAAGGAAGGCGCCTTCTAATTGTCATCATTGAAATTGCAGAGTACAGAGTCTGATTGAGATCTTCTGTCACATTTGATGCAGTCGTTTGCTGACATTACAATCTGACTCCATACCTGTCGGTCTCTTTCACTGAGCTTCTCTCCCCGTCCCTTATTTTGCTTGGTCGAACTTGTTTTGCCGCACTGTGTTTATGCTGCCATAGCTTTAGACACCGTACCTCTAAATACGCAAAAAATTGGGATGTTTCAGTAGCACTTGTTCCAGCTAGACGGACTCCTACAATTTGACCACTATGAAAAACGCAGAAATCCTTAAATACTTTATCGCTAGAAGTTCTCTCTTTCATACCAAGCTTTGTAAGTGTGAAAGCACTGTAGATAATATTTGGCATTAACATATGTGACAAGTGGTTTAGGAACTGCTGCTCTGCCGAATTTTTTTTATTTATGAAGATATTTTCTAACCGTAATAATTGTCTTTGGAGAATACAAATGCTGATTGAGCTCTGTGGTCAATTTCCTGCAGTCGATCACTTTTCAAACATCACAATCACGTCAATACCCGTCTATTTCTTTCACCGAGCTACTCTTTCCGTCCACTATTTTAATCCCCAAATTGTCTTGTCGCACTGTGTGTATTCTATCATAATTTTGGACACCTACCTCTAGAAACGCCTAAAAGATACGTTTCGGTCACATTTAGAGCAAGTGTTTAAGAGCCTGTCTACCTAGAGGGGCTAGAGGGGCATACTCCTAAAATATGACTTCTTTATACATCTAAGAAATCCGACATTTTAAGCTTTTGAAAAGAATCCAAGACTTACAGAACTTCGATAAGGCTACCACATACTACCAAAAGTTTAACATTTTTATTTATAAAAAAACTGATAACTATTATTATAATTTAAATCTTACGGAGCGCATTAAAAAATGTCACTTTTATTCATAGGTGTTTGCATTATATTAATAACCATCTGTATAAAGAGATATATATCCCGAGTATCATATTATCCAGGATTATTAAGATATTCAAAAAGGATATTAAATCAGGAAACAATTTTATTTTAGTCTTAATTTCATCGTGTCAAAATCTTAAATCCAGAAAGAACACGCAATGGAATTTCAATTGGCATTGAAATGCAAATAATTTTCATTTTAAATTCCATGTTTTCACGAATAATAAGTTTTTTCTTTTCATTGTTATATGCATATAAATGCAGCACGCGATCAGTTTTTCATGAATTTCAAGAAATCGAATGGAGAGTATAAAACATCATCAAAAAACTGGATTGAGAATTAAATGAATAAAACGTAAGTTTATTCTTTTTAATAAAGGAGAGAAAAAAGGATCATGAACTGATTCAAATTAGATTACAAATACTAATCCCAATGCAATTCTTTTTGTTAATTAGATTTCGAATATGTTTTTTAAATTACTTGCGGTCCTGTTTTCAATATAAAAAACTTCAAAATTGCAATAGAAATTAAACCTTGGGTAAAGCAAATTATGCAGGAGTTTGCTTTTCCATTATGTTTGAAAATCCATTCGTAACATTTTCGTTATTCTGTATTTTAAATTTGAGCTGAATTTAAAAAATTAACTTTAAACTTTTGAAAGGAATAATTCGTCTTTTTTAAAAATTAATTACCATCGAAATATTTCTTTTTATAATCAAATACTCAAAGGTAAATGAAAAATTACTTTTATTAAGAACGTAAACATTAGTTTTTTTTTTATCAGTGTAGCTTTTTCAGTATAATAAATTAATTTTTAATCTTACTTTCGTTAGAGGAACAAAGTTGAATGATTTCTAAAAAATTTCTTTTTTATTAAAAAATGTTTGATATTAAGCTTACTTAAAATATTTCTTGAAGCGGATGATTAGAAAAAATAGGAAATAAGCATAACACATTTTTATTTAACGTTACAAAAAGAAATATCGTAAAAAATACTTTTTTTAAAAAGTTCTTGCTTACATTTTTTTTTTCTTTTTACGCATGTTTTTAGAACATTTTATTTAATAAAAGTTCTTAACTGAATGCGTGTTATTTAAAGTAAAATAGGCCGTAAAATTATATGTATAAATAGATTTTTTTCTAAAACTGATTATTTTTATAGTTTGTTTGTATTTAATTTTATAAAGGTTTTAAAAAAAAAGATTTTAAGGCATTTACAACAAATACCATACACTTATATATAGCCATCAATAAGATGAAATGATCGCAAGAAACAAGTGGTATGATTTTTAAAAACAATTTTGTATGCGTTAACGTTACTGACAACGTTCAAACCAATGATTTTGAAAAAAGTTTATTAATTATTAATGTTTTTTTTATATTTAGTGTCAAATGAATAAGAATATACCTATTATTACGCTTTTAAAAATATTATTATATAATACAATTTTTTAGCAAGAAATGAAGGAAAAATGATATATTTTCAAAACATCCTTCTGTTTTATGAAAGCTGCATCTATATAAATCAGATTATGCCTGTATGTGGGTAGGACTTCTATACTGGAGTTGAATTGAAATTTTTGTACTATATAATTTATTAATATTTTATATCGTAGAAGAAACATTTTAACAAAAAACACCCTACATCACACACACACACATTTCACGCAAATGATCGTAACTCTGAAAATAAGATTAATTTTTCAAAAATTATAGTTCAACCCGTTCTAGTAGCTAATATGTAATCAAAATATTTTTAATATAAGCACATATTTCATTTTTAAAATATATTCTTAAAATATTACATTTTCTTTCATTTTTTTTTATAAAATAACGTATTGAAATAATTTTTTCTTGTAATAATGGTCACAAAACAGTTATATATCTGTGTGTGTGTGTGTGTGTGTGTGTGTGTGTCAGGTTTGGAAAGTTTAATTCAAAAATTAACTGAATAACAAAAAGAAATAGACCACACTCTTTAGTACCATATAGGGATTTTAGGGTGAATATGACTATTTAAGGTTGAGCGAGCGCACTGACGTAGACAAGAGAATAAACGAAATGAGAGGCTGGTGACTCCTTGCTGTGATGATATTTTTTGTTCCCTCCGATTAGGCACCAAGTGGCCGCCATGTTGTAATGTTGATGCATGAACGATAATAAAATAATGGCATTTGAAGATGACGACTTCTTACATTTACTAGCAGGCCTGGGGCCTGACATATATATAGTCTAATTCAACTGATACTGAATATTACAAAAAATTATTCCTTTATATGCTATTTCCAAATCATGTTTTCAAACGTAATCAGTCCTCTTATTACAGAAAAATAAAAGCATTTACGACAAGAGATAGGATGTATATTTTTCCACTGCTCCATGTCTCAAAATAAAGATCAGTAACTTGCTGCAGTCTAAGATAAAATATATTTTCAGCATAAATTATCTGGTGATTTTTTCCAATGTGAATATTTTATCAAATGCATTAGTACCTGGTATTTTAGAATAAATCAGTTTAACTTGTTGACCGATTCGTAAACCGATATTGGGCACAGTACCGAAAACTCAAAATAACTATATTTTAAAACTACTACACATTCAAGTTTGAAATATTTGCATTCATTAAAATAAATGATTTCATACATAAATTTTCGCTTAATTTATAGTTATAAGTTCAAATCAAAACTATAATTTACTTTCAATTCCATCAGATTTCCTATTAATGTAAAATTTAATTAAATTGATGTTTGTACTGATTCTCCTTTAAGAGCGTTATTTCCAATAAAATATATGTGCAGCCTTTAATTAATTTGGTATAAATAAATTAATGGCAATATATTGTGAGTATTTGTGTACGAAATGCTCAACAGGGCTATGATGGCCAAGTAGTGTTAGTCCCAAACTTGTACCTAACGATATTTCTGTGGAATCGTGGATTAAAATCCTTCAACCATTGAATAACCATAGTAATCATATTACTTATGATTATACAGAGAGACTGATGCTTGGTTAAATCCATTTAGAACCAAAAGTCTCACGCTGGCATGGCACGGATTCTAATCCTGCAACCATTGAAAAACCATAAAATTACCCTTATTTCTTTTTTATAGAGAGGCTGATGCTTGGTTAAATCCATCTAGAACCAAAAGACTCACGCTGGCATGGTATGGATTCTAGTCCTGCAACCATTGAAGAACCATAAAATTACCCTTATTTCTTTTTTATAGAGAGGCTGATGCTTGGTTAAATCCATCTAGAACCAAAAGTCTCACGCTGGCATGGCACGGATTCTAATCCTGCAACCATTGAAAAACCATAAAATTACCTTATTTCTTTTATAGAGAGCTGATGCTTGGTTAAATCCATCTAGAACCAAAAGACCATAAAATTACCCTTATTTCTTTTTATAGAGAGGCTGATGCTTGGTTAAATCCATCTAGAACCAAAAGACTCACGCTGGCATGGCATGGATTCTAGTCCTGCAACCATTGAAGAACCATAATAATACCCTTATTACTATAAGATATAGAAGTTAATGCTTGATTAAATCCATTTAGAATGATAAGTCTCACACTGGCATGTTGAAGAGCAGAGATTCTCGCCCTTTTGGGGGGGGGGGGTGCAGTTTCAACAATTTCAAAATGTGGCCGCACTGTAACAATAAAATAAGTTTAAAATAATTTTACTTATATGTAAATACACTATGTAAAGCAATCAATTGATCGAAAATATCAAGCGAAAAAGTTGCGATGATTTTATACACAACAAAAAGAATAGATTTTGATGTCTTCTCTCTATGTTTATACTTTTCTCTCTTTTTATATACAAATCTGTCTTAAAATTTTTTAGAAAATACCGAGTATTCGCTAAAATGAAATAAACGAATAATAGCCAAAAGAATAATTTAATTCATTAGTTCGATTCATTAAAAAAGAAAATTTTATTTTAGGAACCGATTGCAAGTCTTTCGGAAACCCTTGAACTATAATCAGGTAGCATGGGCATTCTTAAATAGATGTTTCACCAAGAATTGCACTCGACTCTATGTAAACATATTAAGATCTAAATGTATGTCATGAGAAAAAATTTAACGTCACTACCTTTAGGATCTAATTAAGATGTTATTTGCAACATCTTGATTATTCATTTGAAACACACACACTAATGTATTCCATAAAATTATGATTTAATAATAATTCAAATATGTCCTAAATGTAACAAATATTTTCTGAAACTAAAACACAAAATTTAATTGCTTAAACTCTTTGTATGATTTCGGTTAAACATAATTTGATACAATTAAATAAAAGAAAAAAGTTACTTTAATGCTATCTTACATATAGATTGTTTCTAGCGAGATTTAGCAACTAATATCGGAGATTATTATAATACTTTATCAGAATGTAGCCAAGCGTTTGAAATTTCGTTGCTTATCTTAATCCAAATCTATTGAAGATAATTCAAGCAGTTTAGGATAGCTTCATTATCTGAATTATATTTGTATTAAGATATGTGTTTTTTTTTTTTCGAAATGAAGAATTTGAGCGACTTGTAAAGGAAAATTAAGGTGGGGGGAATATCCTACTGTACGCTATTCACGCAATTCAGGTTGTTGTTTTTAAATATCCAGTTAATAATTTTGAAAGATTTTTTACAATGTATTTCTCTTTTTTAAAAAAATAAATCGGTTATATAGAATTACGATTAATAAAATAAATCGTAACCCAAAAAATGATTAATATTACTTTTACGCAATCTTAAAACAATTAGGATTACTATTATTTTAAAAAGATTATTATAACAATTATAATGTTAATCAATTAATAATAACGATTAAATCTAAACTATGTATAATTTTTTAACCGAAATATATTTTTTTTATTACAAAACTGATTTTGTTTATTCAAAATGTCTTTCTTAAGAAAGATCAATATGTTATACAAAAAACACAGTAAAATATTCTGTATCTCTAAGAAAGCCGTTACTTTTATATTTCCCTCTCACGCAGTTATCAGTTTCCAAATATTTTTTCCAACTTGGTATAGTAATAATAACTACTTAGAGAGTATGTATTTTCATATTCAATTTGAAAACAGTTTCAATTATCTATTAGAATAAATTCCACTAAACAGATTTTTTTTTTAGAATTGATTCCCTCACCTGTGTGTGTGGTTCAAAACACATATTTTTGTAAATCTTAGATGAGAATATAATTTAAATTATACAGCAGATTGTTAATATATATCTGAAGCTTATTAAAACTATTTACCTTCACATAGATATCACGTGTTGAAATGTGTGCCGTTACAAAAGCAATTTTTGCGGATAACGTTACAGAATACATTTAAAAGGAATAATTTTAGAGTTAGAATTACCGCATTCTCACAAAGGAATATTACAAAATTTATTTTTCAATATATCCAAAATACGCCTCTTAGGGATTTTCTGTTTTCACTTTACTGTACCAAGAGATTTAAAACTCCTTTGAGAATTCTCAGAGTAATGATATAATTTAATTTTAACGATTTGTAAGAAAAATACTAATTGCTTGGTTATTAAATTCAAATGGGACTCTGAAATATTATTACAGCATCTGAAAGGAAAGATTATTTGAATATTTTTAACGGGAAATTTTCCAGAAATGAATAAGCAACGAATAGAGTTAGTACTTTTCAACCTTTTCAGTTTTATTTTCGGTATATTTAATGCTTTTAAATGTAATTTCCTAATAAAAGAAATAAATTGTCTTGATATAACAGTATTTTAATTAGAAATTATATCTATTATCATTTTTATTATTTTATCTTTTAAAGTTTCACTTGCTTTTTTTAATCCATAATTTTAGTTATCACTATTTTTAAATGTTTTTTTCTCTAAATATGAAATTTGACTAATTAAAATTCTCGTATTTACTTAACGACGCCTTTTTGACATTTTAAATGCATTTATTTCAAAAGTCCTTGGTAGATTTCCGGAGACAGATTGTACCAGATGTTTAAGCAACGGTCACGCAAATCCGAGATATTGCGAATTGGTGGTCTTTGAACTCTAAGCTGCCTTCCCATGACATCCTAAATGTGCTCTATCGGATTAAGATCCGGTGAATTAGGTGACCAGGACATTAACTGCAATTCAGCATCATGTTCCTGTAACCACTCCAACAGAATTTTAGCCTTGTGACACGGGGCGTTGTCCTGTTGGAACATTCCATTTCCAGCTGGAAAAACAGAGGCCATGTAAGGGTGCAACTGGTCCGCAATGATGTTCAGATACCCTGTATCATTCTCAATCTGCTCTACCACAACCACGGGTCACAGAGACACCCAAGAGAACGTCCCCCAAAGCATAATACCTCCACCACCGGCCTGTGTATGACCTACTGTACATTAAGGGAGCAACTGTTCGCCTGGAAGACGGAGTATTCTGACATGGCCATCGGCGTGATGAATGACAAACTGTGATTCATCTGACCAGGCAACTCTATCCCACTGATCCATGGACCAGTCGCGATATTCCTTGTCCCAGCGCAGGCGCAGTTGGCGATGACGCTTGGTCAGCAAAGGCACACGAGTGGATTTTTGCTGTGTAGCCCCATATCCAACAGTGTCCGCTGAACAGTGTGATCCGATACTATTCTACTTGGCCCTGCATTGTATTGGGCTGTCAGCTGAGCCACTGTCTGGCTCCGGTTTTGCTTCACCATGCGAGACAGTCTCCGACGACCTTTTTCTTTGATAGCGGGTAGACGTCCAACACCATGTCGTCTACTGCTGGTTTCACCGTCATTCATCCACTTTGCATAAGTACTAACAACTGTAGATCGCGAACCACCCACGAGTCATGCAGTTTCGGAAATACTTGCTCCGAGCCTTCGAGCCATTACAATCTGCCCTCTATCAAAGTCGCTTAGATCCGCAGCCTTTCCCATCACACACAGAAGTAAGTGAAAGAATGATTCTTCAGACTCTCCAGTAGCAGTTAAATACCACTTCCACCTGATCACGGGCCTTCCACGTCTTCCAGGCGAGTTCATTGCAAAATGTAGGGGTGGTCATAATGTTTTGACTCTTGAGTGTATATGCATGTAATGATAAGAAGTAAATTAGCAGATCTATTTATTTAATAGTTAAGATATATGCTCTAATTCTATTATTTACTAAACCTATTTTTGTTCTATCAAAATAATGATGTAAAACATTTAAATTTTGCCTAAAATCTAAGTTCCTATAAAACATAATAGGTAGGAAGATATTTTGATGATTTGTAAACTAATAAAATAAAAAGATAATTAAGTACTTTCTTTTTTAAACTTTAAATCAAATCTTCCCAGTATCATGTATAATAAATTATTTCCAAATGCATTTCAAATCACTCAAGCATACCTTTTGAAAGACACAAAAACGAAACAACAACCTACCGTTATATGTGTGCATCATTTCCCCTATGCTCCAAATAACACTCACTCCGGGGAAAAAATACAAATTTCCAAGAAAAAAAACTGAAAAAAAAGAACCTTTAAAAATATTCTCCCCCTTTTTCAGACAAAAAAGCAACACAAAAAATCTGTTTCAGCACCCTCTCCTCACCCTTACAAGAAAATGTTCCCCGACTTGTTATCTAAATGACCGTGTACTTTTCTGTTCCTTCTATGTTATCATCGGGAATAAATTCGGGGCCTATTTGCTACTACAGACACTCCAAAAAATTCACACGCACAGTCGGAAATAATGTACGCAAATACACAGGGACTTTGGAATACTTTTCTGTTATATTTTGTTTCCGAGTTATTTATTTCTGCAAGCATGCCTCTCCATTTTTTTATTTGTGAGGAGGATGGTTATTAGGATAGCGTCTAAGGAGACCCTTAAAATATTCAAATGAAGTCTTAACGACCGTTGCCGTTTTGGGAAAGCAAAAAGAGAGGGAATTGGAATAAAGATGAGTAGTGTGGGAATACGACACTGATTTTTGTCAATCCGTACCGTATTTTTTCCTCCTTTTATTATTTTTTTAAAATTTTTTTCAAGGAGAGTAATTTTGTCTTAAGGAATATGTGACTTAAGGATCTCCAATTTTTATTTGTTTATGTTCTGATGCAGGAATGTATTCAAAAATGTATTTTAATCACATATGAAAGGAAGTTAAAGTATTTTTATTTTCCATTTCGATATTTATAGATGAAAAGGTTCATTTACGCAAGTTAATTGTATTTGGTAACAGATAATAATTAATCATGTTTTTTTAGATTCGTACTCAGTTTACATTATAAAATAACTTTTGAGTGATAAAGCGTTATATTAACGAATAGGACGCCATCTGAGCTGACTCCCTTTCACCGAACTTCTGCAAAACACTAACGTGAGGATGATGAATGCACATTGGAACTGAGCTCACCCGAAGAGGGTTTAAAGCTACAATCCGATCCCTCGGGAAACAACCACCCTCACGTCCAGTCTTTATTGTAAAAAATCAAAGTTTACATTTTACATAATTCCAGCTCTCTTACAAAAATATAAAAAAATAATAAAATTATCCAAAACTAATGCACCATGCAGAACAAAAAAAAAAAGGGCAGGAAGCATAAATAATAATAATATTTAAAAAAATGCTTCTTTAGAATCAAGTTTTCAGTTGGCGTCACCACTTCCTGTTGATATTTTTTTCCCCTTAATCCGTCCTTCAGTTATTTGAAAAGGAAATGATTCACAGCACCTGAAGGAGGTTTACTTTTTTAAGAACTCATCCCCATTTTTTTTTTTTTTTTTTACAGAAACATAAAGGAAGAAAGCAGCAGTGAAAAATAAATAAAGAGAGAAAAAAAGTAGGAAGAGGAATTATTCAATATTATTGGAATTATATTTTTTGTGCTAAAAAAAAACAAAAACAAATAATAAGCTCGAAGTATACTAAAATTGTTAACCAAGAGTTAAATCAGGAAGCTGCAATATATTGTGTGAAAATATAAATAGGGTTTAAAGTTTAAGAAGAAAAAAGGCAACAGATAAAATAAGAGTCTCATCGCATCTACACGACATGTCTTTAGTTAGATAAGGATCGAGCTCATGACACGCTGACCTCGAACTGGGGATCATTATCACTTATTTAACGCGGTCTTTTTGGACTGATAGGAGAGGCCGTGATAGCCTGGGGGCCAAGGTAACGGACTCGTGATTGGCATGCCATAAGTTTGAGCCCAGTGCCACTGAAGACCCGCCATGTAGGAGAACAATGTACGTTAAATCTGTCGAGAGCGCAAACATCCTCCCGTTGGTGTGGTAGTTAAGAGATGGGGTACTAGCTCGTGCATCGTCCTCGTTACTTGACCATGGTTTAAAATTACGAGGTCCATCTCTAAAAGCCTTCGTGTCGCTGAACAATGCGACTTTAATGTTCAATCACTTGGAACATAGGAACATATTTTATCATCTTTTACATCAGTCATACTTTCAGAAGTGAGAACTGTATTAATAATGAAACACGGTGGCTGTTTGCGACGGACGTGGTAGTTTTGAACCTTGGTCAAGTGTCGAGAACGATATTTGAGTTTTGAGTATTTTCTCCTAACTACCACACCAAAGGGAAGAAATTGAGTCTCAATAAATTTAACGTGCAACGGCCCTCTCGACACGTTGGGACTTCAGAGGCATTAGGATTCGTATTTTCGAATTGTCAGGAGTTCGTAATTATGACCACTAGGCTACCGTGACCACAAAATAATTTCCAAAGAGCAGTCAAATATTTCCATTTCATACTTTTCAATATCGTAATATATATATCATGTATTGTATTAATATACAACACAAATATGTGGACACCGACTAGGTGATGTAGTTGGTTTGTCGCTGGCCTTCTGCACCCAAGGTTGCGGGTTCGACCCCGGCCCAAGTCGGTGGATATTCATGATGCAAAAAGTCGACAGCTTCCATGTAGTATGATTATGCGGCATATAAAAAATCTCTCGAAGTCCCCGTTTGGCTTAGGTGCTCTCTGCAAAGTTAAATTCCTAAGTTCAATATCGCATCGTCAGAGCTCAGGTATCTCCATTTGGGGAGGAAACTGGGCGTCAAAATTACTTGCGGCAATTGGTGTCGCCTATACGGTGCCGCACAAAAAAGTGATACCAGCTCCTGGGGAAGGAACTAGGTCTGCAAAGGTAAAAAAATACCAATACGCAGCCTTCTTAGAAAGAAAAAGAAGTGGACAGAAAACTAGGAAACCTCCAGGGTAATCCGAGATCGAACACATGAAACAAACGAAAAGGGATTGATATTTTTCATACTGGGGGACTCTTACTCCTTTGTATTTTTTCTTTTGGAGGGAAGGGTCCTTCCGCAGTTGTGAAACATATTCTGCTTCTGCAAAACGTAGCGTTGGTGGTTGTGTGTGAATTTAAGGCCTTTATTTTTAACTCCATAAAAATTTAAAATTATGGAATGGTATTTTTAATGCATCTGACAAAAGTTTAGCTTTAAGCGACTTCGTATCCTAAATGAATATTAAAATAATATAATCCTTTTTTTCTTCAAATTATAATATTAACTGCTATAAGTAAACCAAACTAAAAATTATCACCAAACCTAGACATAACTTTAATCAAAATCGCTTTTGAACATATTTTTTCAATTTAAAGTTAAAAGTTTGAGTGGTCATTTAAGTTTTCATTAGGTTACGCGGAAAGTTTAATTCAATTTTCTAACATTAAAATATTTTTCAACTTTGAGTTAAAACTTTCAGCAACGCACGATAATTATCCTTTTAAAGAATACATCCTAAGGGGAAATTACTTTCAGCAAATTTAATTAATAAATTACAGTACCGCAAAAAGAAGACTTAAAAGTTTATGTAATGATTATGGAAAGTAATAAGGCTTAAAATTTAAACGGAATTAGAATGGATATAAATTAAACGTCTTCAATGTTTGAAATGAAAGAGGTACACATTTCAAATGAAAATAAACGGAATTCATTTGATGGTATTAAGATTAAAATTTAATGAAAATGAATAGAATGTCTCTATATATCCCCCACATACACACACATATATATTCTTAGATCTTTAAATTGTTCCTATATAATTTCATAAAATTTCTTAATATACTTTAATAGGTACAAACAGAATTACCATAAATTGGAATCATTCTCAAAAATTTTAATATTATCGTTTAGCACACTGTAGTTACTCACGACTATATCTAAGAAGCATTTAATATATTTAATTTAAAAACATGGAAGAACAAAAATGATTCACATAATCTTAAACTATGATTTTACACAGTTCAGTCACATTAATGCGACCCCCACGTTCTTTTTACGTCGACGTTAAATAACCAATCACAGAAGGCAAGTGACTGCACAGTGCAGTTGAAGGTATATAAAGAGTGTGTGAAGACTTCGGAAAACTAGGGTGTATAGACATGCTACCGTTGAGAAACTGCCCCCCCCCCAGATGAACCAAGAGGCTACTAGCAGTGTCTCCCAAACTACAGTTCAGCGAACGTTACTGCGTTTGGCCTCCGAAGCAGACGCCTGGTTCGGAGGCCAAATGAACCAGGCGTCCTGGTTCGGAGTAGGCCTATGTTTACTGCTGTTCATCGGCAACAAAATGGCTGGAATTTGCACGCCTTTACCGCAGTTGGACATCTAATGAGTGGCGACAGGCAGCGTTTTACGATGAATCATGTTTTATGCTCCATCGGATATATGGACGTTGGCGTATACGGCGTGAAACGTCTGAAATCAAACACTCAACAACCATTGCCAGGACAGGGCAGGTTGTAGGCGGGAACATATGGTCTGGGGAATGTTTCCCTGGCATTCTCTGGGTTCAGTCATCATTGTGGAGGGTACAATGGATCAATACAAATACGCGTCTGTCCTTGCGGGCCATGTCCACCCCTATATACGCATTGTTTTTCCTCAGGATGATGGCATCTACCAGCAGGAAAATTGTGGTCATACAGCTGGCAAGGTACGTGCATGGTTGGAAGAGCACCAGGATGAGTTTACCGTTCTTCCCTGGCCAGCAAACTCACCTCACTTAAACCCAATTGAGAATCTGTGGGACGATCTCGATCGGGTTGTTAGCGCCATGGATCCTCACCCGCGTAATTTATCGCAGTTGGCCACGACACTGTAGTCGGCATGGCTCAACATCCCAATGAACACCCAGGAACCCAATTTACTCTCTTCCTGCTGTCTTGAAGCAGTCGGCTTAGCGAAAGGTGGTTATTCTGGCTTTTGACAGGTGGTCACATTAATGTAACTAGACTGTGTAGTATTTAAGTCTAAAAATTCCAAAAACTAATGTCAAATGTGAGAGTTTTTTTCATATTTTATCTAGTTAAAAAAGAATTGTGGTAATTAGTAACAAAAGTTACAAATTTGTTGTGGTACTTAGTAACAAAAGCTACGCTACATGTTATGTTACTGACTTCCTTTGAAGTATACTGAAATAATAATTTGTTAAAAGGAAATAATTTTCTCAAATAGTGGGAAATCATTGGACATAAAGAGAGGGGGCATTGTTCCACTAAGTGAGAATGCTTTTCACCAAGTTTTTGTCTTAAAATTTTAAATTAAACAAGTGAGAAGTCATTAATGTACAAATGACCCTCGTATAACAAGGTTACTTCTTACCGTGTTATATCAAAATCGTATTATATAAGGCCTTTTTATTTATAGATTTAAATTACTATTTTATTTATTTATTAAATTAATTATAAATGTACATAATATAAAAAAGGGCAATATGTACCGTATTGTATCACAGCCGTGTTATATGAAACATTGAAATAGAATAAATTAAGATAATGTGTACCGTGACCAAAATCTAGTCTTAAGGTGTAAAATTTTATAATAGCTGAAATTTTTCTTTCCAATAAAACATACAGGTGAAAAAGTAAGTTAATTTAAACAAATCTTTAATCAAAAACAAAAATATGTAATACAAAAATTAAAACTACTGCAAAAAATATAGCCAAAAAAATTATAGTTTTTATTATTATAAAAAAATAGAAACGGCTAGTTAGAATCACAAAATTAATTTTCATCATCACTCTCATCAGAAATTACAGCTAATCTATTTAACCCTCAACGTTGGCTGAAACTCCTTTTCTCTAATTATTTCTCCATCATTACAAAAATTATATTACATAGTTGCAATTGCCTCTCTGTTTGGATCTTGCAATTCTTTCAGAGTTTCTGCATAAGAAGCTAAAGAACGTTGCAATTCGCTTTTAAATTTTTCTCTACCTACTACTGAAGGGTCTTTTTTAAGAAAAATATTTTCTAATTTCTTAGTTAAAACTATTTTTTGCAGATCAATTAACTTTAAATAAGCAACCAAATCAATATTACAAATATTTTCGGAATTATCGGCGGAATCGGAAGTGGAGATATTAATTCAGTTGGCAACTCTCCTTATTAAACGGAAAGGATACTCAATTTTTAAAAATCGTGTTATATAAACTCAGTTTAGTATTAAATCCGTAATATCGAATCCGTGTTATAATAATCGCAAATTTTGTAGCGAGTTCTTTCGAAACCGTGGTTTCCAAGTACAATGTTATACGAGGCTTGCATATTATTTTCAACCAAATTAAAACTAAATAGATCATCGATAATAAACAATGGTCAATCGATAGAAAAAGATGTTTCTTTAGAAACTTCCTTCCAAACATTTTTATAAAACAATGAATAATAAAACGTTTGATTCCATTGTGGATTAAATTTTGATGCTAATAATGACATCATCGCTTATTTAAAAAAATAGGATTGTGAATTAATTTTGGTACAATGTATCTCAATCTGCAAAACAGTTGAAAAAAACCTTTTCACAGAGATATATTTTTTAATTATTCTCTCCAAGTTGTAGTAGGTCAATTTTGAAAAAGGATAGCCTACTTTCACGTAGCTTGATATCTGTTACAAAAATGGAATAAATAATTAAAAATTTTCAGAAGTTTTAACAAACTCCTCTGATCAGTTACATAATTAATTCCATTCATGTTCTATTCGTTATTTTATTTAATAAATTACAGTTACAAATGTAGTTATTATGAAATAGTAAACTATTTTATTCAATGAAATATAATTAAAACAATGATATGAAGAATATAAAACTAATACACCAAACGATATTTTGAGAAAATGATGTTTTATCAGTGTCAATGATTTTTGAAATATTAATATATGAGTTCTGTATCTCTTAAAAGATTTTTTGAATAAAAATTTCCTCTTTTTTATTCGAATTATTTCTTAAAAACTTACTTAGAAATAAATTGCAGTTTGGAATAGCGTGATATCAAAAAGAAGTATCAAAGAAAGCCATATGGATATCATCTTACTATTATTAAAATCTATTCTATTATAATAGTTACATATAGATAAAAATATTCTAAAACAAAATTTAATTATAGCTAATGTACTTGTGTTCCATTCGAAAATTTCAAGACAGGTATGTAGAATAAAATAATTATAAAAGTGTTTAGTATTCACAAATTTTTAGAAGATTAAATGTTTTTTAATCTATGGATATTGATTTCCATATTTAGGCGAACAAGCAAACACAAACCTTGTAAAAAGAGAATAGTAGCGATAAAAATCAGAATTGTAAAATATTTACCAGAATTTCTGTCCTTAATTTTGGCAATCACTTTCATGGTTTTCTTATATAATATCGAAAGTATGACGAATTTAGCACAAATCTATAATGTTGAAATTGAATAGCAGTAATATAAATCATAAATTAAATTAAGAAACTTGACAAATGAAAATAAAAAGTAAATACATATTTTAATGTGTTTCAAATATATAATTATAACTTGTTCTCAGAAAATTAATTAGCGGATTAATATTTTAAAAAATAAATATAACATAAGGATAAATGCTTAAAAATGGGAATTTTTTTTTAAAAAAAAAAAAAAAGATAACTGTGGGAATAAACGTGCTCATAATAATCTAAGTGTAAAGCGTGCTAATAAATCATTCATGTCAGAACGATTAGTGTTTAAGTTTGGTTAGACTTAAATAGAGTCCATGAATAAATCATGCGGATGAAATATGCTAACGAATAATCCTTTATTAAATACAGTTGGTTAATAAACCATGAAATATGAAAGGTTAATCATTGTCTAAAAATATGAAGTATCATGAAAGGATATAAAATGCAGTTTTATATTATTGTTGCTTTAATACTGTAATGTCATTTTAAACATTTATGCAATATTTCCAGTGCTACACGTATTGTAGAACAAACTATTAATTGTTATGCTTTGAATGGTCTTATACAGGTTTTCCTCCCCAACAGTTTTGTATGTCTCAAAGATATTGTTCAAAATGCATTTGTTTTGCACTGGAAGAAGAAAATATCTACACTCACTTCCAAAAGTTAAGCACGGAGAGGAAAATGCTAATTTCTGGAAGCCAATCAGAATTAAAGAGGATGCAATTCGCTGCACAGGTAGATGGAAGTATGCAAATATGTTAGGTAACAGCCAATCGTGCTTTCATGCCAAGAAATATGCAAAAAGGGCAGTCTTATAAGAAGCCAGCTTTATGAAGGTTTACAGAAATTGCTTGTAAGTGCTGATAGAAGGTGTTTAAAACTTTCGTACAATTTGTTTTCAAGACATACGTGTTTCTACGACTTCCAAAAAACGGATGGAAGATTCTGAGCGCTTGCGTACTGTGGGGCGCATTGAAGTAGGGCAGTCGATCACAGATGTTGCTCTTTTCATCGGCGTTAATCATTTTGTAATTTCACGTTTATGAAAACAATTTCAAACCACACAGACAGTTGTCCGAAGGCCCGTAGGTGGTCGCCCAAGGGTTACGACCCCCGCGGAAGATCGATATATTGCTGTTGTAGCCAAGCGGAATCGCAGAGCGACCTCCCCACGTGTGACATCTATGGTTACAGCGTCCATTGGTAAGGCTATATCTGCAGCAACTGTACTCCGAAGATTACATATGAATGGACTGTATGCCCGGGTACCTCGAGTTTGTGTTCCTATATCCGTCCAATGAAGAGGGGCACGATTAAAGTGGTGCCGGGAGTATGGCAATTGGACTGTGTCTGACTGGGGTAATGTCATGTTTACTGATGAGTCAAGATTTGCTCTGGAGCCAGATGGCAAGCGTAAGCGTATAAGGATATGGCGTAAACAAGGAACACGCAATCAGCCCCAAAACATCACCGAACATCACGCATTCCGAGGCGGAAGCATTATGGTGTGGGCACGGATTGCATTAGGATACCGCACAGACCTGCGCATCTTTAAACGGGTTCTGTGACGGCTGTCGGTATCGAGATGAAGTCCTAGAACCCATTGTGAGATTGTACGCTGCAGCAGTTGACCCTATTTTGTTTTAATGGACGATAACGCACGTCCCATAGAGCTGACATCGTCGATGACTACCTGGAGAGTGAAGGGATTGCGCGTATGGCGTGGCCGGCATATTCTCCCGACCTTAATCCCATTGAAAATCTTTGGGATGCTCTCGGCCGTGCTGTATCTTCACTTTTCCCAACTCCAGTCACTCTTATTGAGCTGGAAACTGCTTTACAAGAAGAATGGCGATTGCTTAATTCTGTGGTGGTTGACCACCTAATTGAAAGCATGGTCAGAAGGTGTAAACTTTACATACAGACGGGGCAGGATCACATACCCTTTTAATGTCTTTTTTTCATTTTATGCTGTTTATTTTCGCTTTATGCATAATTCTGTTTAAGTCTCCAGTGTGACATTATCTGATAACTTACAAAAATTTAATATTGTTTTCATTTCTGTATATAACTATTGATTTTGTTTTATGTATAAATATATATGCTAATTTACTGCCAAATTTTGTGTCAATCAAAGCAGTACTTGTTGATTTTCTTGCATTTGACACCTTCGTGCTTAACTTTTGGAAGTGAGTGTATTTAGGGTAAATGGGCTACGTTTGAAATTGTAATTTTGAAAAAGCGCATTGTTCATGCAGTAGGCAGGTATTCTTATATTTTTATTATTCGAGATTCCTTAGAATTAAGGCAAGTTATGACATTAATGGCGGTTTGTTATTTGTTTGAATATGTAACATTGTACAATTCTTCAACAGTCATTCATTTAAGTTTATTTGTTTAAAAAAAAAAACTATAGTTTACTTGAGCTTTTTTTATGCTCAATTTCATTTTTCTTTCACACACACACACAAAGTTTTTATTTCTTC
Source organism: Trichonephila clavata (assembly GCA_019973975.1). Classification (NCBI taxonomy): domain Eukaryota; kingdom Metazoa; phylum Arthropoda; class Arachnida; order Araneae; family Nephilidae; genus Trichonephila; species Trichonephila clavata. The sequence goes on from BMAO01030962.1 coordinate 106,065, forward strand.
ATTAATTATTTCAGTGTTTGTCGAAAATTTCTGCTGCAGGGGAATGTTGGATCCTTCAAAGCAAGCTTAATCCTATTTTACTGTCCTAAATAAGTGACAGCCTTAGAAAAATTAATAGTTTCCATTTTGGTCTAATGACTTCATACATGTTTATTTATATTTTGGCGGGATTTTACAGGTTATGAAATCCATTTTCATCCATTCTTTGATTTGTAGGATTAACAATTTGTCTATACTTATTTTATTTTATTTCATCATATTGTACATATACATATATATATATATATAATCTGTTGAATAAGAATATACTTTTAAAATTGTTTTAAGACTATTATTACAATAAAAAATTACTTAAATACAATTTTTTGGTTAAAAATGATGAATGACATATTTCAAAACACTCCCTTTTTATGAAAAATGTTTCTGCCATAATAATATTATGCCTATACACAGCAAGGACTTCAATATAAAGCTTGGACCAGGACTTTTGAAAAAATCACATCCTTTTCAGATTTACAATCACTTGAAATAATAAAAGGTGTTTTGTATTAAAATTTTCTCTGTTCTGATATATTAAAATATGAATAAATGCACTTCTGAATTATTTATATCAGAAATCCTGGTTGAGGCTCGGTACAGAAGTCTTAGATAGGGAAAATATGATCGCTATTTAAGCATTTTTCATAAAGAGAAAATGTTTTCAAAATATGTCATTCTTTACAATTTTAGCTAAAAATTTGCATTTAAATATTTTTTTCTTTAATAATATACTTTAAACAATTTTATATAATATTCTAATTAAAGATACTAAATGTTGAAAAAAGTATTCATTTATATCCATTTTCAAAATCGCGATTTCGAGCATAGACAGTCACCTTAAAATAATTGAACAGAAAGAATTATTCGCTCGTCAGAATTACATATCCTATCATACATATTTAAAATAATTAAGTAGCACAATACTACCGCATATATTGAAAGTAATTCTTATCAAAAGAAAAATTATTCTTAATCATAACAAAAAATATGTGTTGTACTTAAAGCTCCTGTTCAGGATATAGCAACAACTTATTCTTCATATTGAGATTTTATTTCTTTCTTCTTGACTACATCTGCGCAGAGTATTATATAAGAATCAGAAATATGTAGTTCTTATAATTTCCTAACGTATTTACAGAATTCACTTTAAAAAATAAACGTATACTCACTGGAAGAGAACAAGAATTATTAAAACAAAATAAATCTATTTAATTAAGTTATCCAACTACCCTAAATTGTGAATTTAGCCAAAAATGGACAAATTCTATTTATGCTTTTATTTTATCGTCCATCTTAACATAGCGTTATAACAATACAAAGTTTATTATTTTTCATTCACTAGATTAAAAACTACAAGTGTTTTAGTAAAAGCAGATGCCATCATTTTAAGCAAGATGTCATACTTTAAAACGCATTTTTCTCGAAATATGTTTTTTCTTCAAAATGCTCAAACAGGGACAGCGATTGCTCAAAATGTTTTAAAAATAATTAAGTGAAATATATAGTTTGTGTATGTTCTGTGTAATAGTAGAAGTGTTTTAATCTTCAGATTTATCAATTACTGTTTAATTACAAAGTTTACAGTCCTTTATGTTAATATAATTACTGCTATTTTAAGTAATTTCATAAAATAACTAAGATAAAGTACTCTAGTTTCTGTAAAAATTAAAATATCTCTTATCTTGAAGGTAACATTTCAAAATGAATAAAATAGCAACACATCAGAATTGAAAATTTGTTCATAAAAATTTTATACAAATTGCACCCCGTTTATGTTATTTTTTGTAAATTTTGACCTATTTCTTCCCATTTAATAATAATATTTACTTTTCCTCATCTTAATTTTAACTTTTTTTAAAAAAAAATGTTCTAAATAAAACTAAAAACCACAAAAAAAAATCACCATATCTCCATTTTTTTTAAAAAAAATGTTGTTGCAAGTAGTCGGATTAAAATTACTGCAAACCTTACATCTGTGTTTACTACTGATGTTAAGTAAAGGGCGATTTGGTGCCTCTTTCTTACAGAACAGTAAAAAAAATCTAACATTCGGTGAAAAAGAAAAACAGTGTCAAACACAATGCATAATACACTTACAGCACAGCAAATTCTGAAAACTTAGAAGATAACAATCACACATATTCCCATTGCGAGAACAATAGTTTTGTGAAACCATCTGAAAAGCAGATGTCTGATATTAATAGTTTCCAAAGCAATGAAGTCAGAAGCAGAAAATTAATGAGAATCCAAATGTATTATATGTCTTTCTGATCCATTAAGCCGATGAAAATCATCCACCTAAGCGTGCAAAATTCGTATGTGGATTCTCTAATTCATATTCAGCTCTGCTAGTTTCTACTCATTTACATATATATTCTCTTAAGTTGTTTTAATATTTTACATAAAGAGCTAGGTGAGAGAGAATGCTTAAGTTCATGGTCACATCTTCTGATTCTTGGCGATATCTTCAATCTATTTTTATTTTGAGTTGAGATTAGTTCCTCTAAAGTTTTCCTTTTGTTTTTAGAATCATGCATCCATTGTAGTGATCGAATAAATTAATACCGAGAAAGCAGTTCTCTTTTATTGCTACAAAACTTTTTCGATGTATAGAAAAGGTCTTGTAATAGATAACGATTACCATTTTTGGAGGATTATAATTGTTAGCTGTGGAAAATATAACGCTTTTTTTAATATGATTACTAACTGCAAGATTCATATGGATGGAATTTCTGGATTTTTTTCATTAAAATGCCAGGTATTGTCTATACCAAGGGAACTCAACCTTTTTTCCTGCCTCACCACTTACATATGACAGTTATTTCACGAGGGCTGCAACATGAGATTAATGGGGGGGGGGGGCATTAAAAGAATAAAGCAACTTTGGACAAAGCAAAATTATTCAAAATATTAAAGCTGGTCTTTTTCTCGGCTTTTTCTTTAGCACTATATTAGCCTTTCTATCAAACACACACAAGAAATATTTACTTTTATGCATCTTTTTCTGAATTATGGGGTAGTTTCGATTTCATTTCATCCATCCCCAAGCATTTTGTTTACATTTTACTGTAAAAAAAAGCAAATTGATAGATTTGATTGCTTGATTGATAGAATTCCCTGCTAAATGTTTAGTACACTGTTCTTGAATAATTGAATTTCTAAGTACAATGGGCCATGACCGGGCTACTCAGAAAAGGCCGGTGGACCACATGTGCCCCGCAGGCCGCAGGTTGAGTATGACTGGTCTATACAGGAATACCCTGAACTTAAGTGATAGGTGGCACTAAGTGATAGCCGCATAAGTCGAGGTATGATTTCGAATATAAATACATATAAATTATTTTTATTTGGGGTCGGAAAAGGAAGAAAATAATAATTTAGGAAAAAAGAATGTTTGTGATAAAATCTTAGATATCACAAACTCAAGTTATTTTGATGCAGAAGGATTCATAAAATCTAACAAGATAGTCTGCCAGCTCAAAGCCATTTATTTTCTCCCGAAAAATTCCTCTTAGCGTGGTAATAATTTTCTGTTCCTTATTTTGTTTAAAAAAAAGGACGTTCTTCTTTGGAATCTGTGTTTGTAATCGTTGTAAATTGTAACCTTGTAAAATTTGCAACCCTTTTTCAGTTACGCTGAGGTCTCCTGTCAAAATCCCGGCCATCATTTGATTTTTTGATTGAACTGGATCTAAAGGCCCAAGCTCTTAAATGTCTTGTTCTTTCCCATGTATTTCTATGAGCTCGTCAATTGTCAGCTCATGATTGTAGGAATCCTGTAGCTTTAGAAAATCATCACTAACAACTTCTAAATTTATTTGCCTGACAAGATCAAAAGCATCTTCAATCATATTACCATTTTTATAAGGCTATGACACTGATTTAGCTTCAGTTTCAGTGATGAAAAAGGAAAAAAAGGGATGAATCGGCAAAATTTGAAAATAAGAGTTACTCTGGATTCGCATAAGTCAAGGTATTATTGTATTAGAATTGTTATATGTCATACATATGTTCATGTTTTCATTTATCTGTGAGCTGTATACTTCAAGAGGAATTTTTAATAGTTTGCTACAAGCAATATAATGTGACTGCAGTAGACTAGTGATGATGGTCACGAACTTGCGGCCGGCGTGTTATGAGTTCTAGCCTAGTACCACTGAAGACCTAATGTGTATGGGGGTTTATGCTTATTAAATCTATCTAAGCTTAAATTATTCCTATTGGTGGGGTGTAGTAGCTGAAAGAGCGGGATGTCAGATGAGGTGTCATCCTCGTCTCTTGACTAAGGTTCAAAACTACGAGTTTCGTCACCAATAGGCCTCGTGTTGCTTTATAATCTGATATTTATAAACATTCAAGCAAGAAATGTACTTGTACGACATTAATTTTCCAACCCCCCTTCCCAAACACGCATATTGGGTGTTTATAATAAAGTATTTCAATTTAATTTTATTATTTCCAATAGATTCGTAAAAGTCTAATTCAGCCATTTCTTTGAAAAAGTAAAAGACAATGTGCTGACCAAATTTTCTTTAACCTGGATTTTAAGATAATGTCATAAACATTTGTGAAAAATAGTTAGTTAAAAATAGTTCTAATATTTTTCTTTGAAAGAAAACCCTAACCTCTTGCAAAACTATGTCCAGTGTTTTGTTCCAGTGTCCAGTATTCCTTTGTTGGAAGCCGTATTAACTGAACCTAAAAATAGTTTAAAAACAGAATTGAAGTTTATAGTTAAGCTAAATTCATATTTCATGTCAAAATAAAGTGTTTTGAAAAAAGTTTCGGAATGAAAATGCGAACCTTTTGTGTCACAGCTAAAGCGAAATTCAAATAAAACTTAAAATTCAAACAGCAGCATTTATAGATATTTAAGGCAAATAAAAATGAATGAGAAACCACCACATGCAAAAAAAATGATAAATATTTCCTAAATGGGATAATATATCTTCTTTTCATTCTGAATATAAAAGACAAAACTCTTGAAATTCATATTTAGAATATTTAAAATTTGTTTTATAAATCTAAAAAATATATGTACTTATAATGAATATATTTATATTGAATATATATATACATATATATATATATATATATATATATATATATATATATATTAATTATATAAAAAAAATTATAATTTTATATTTTTTATATATATATATATATTGAATTTGATAATAAAAACAATTACAGCTTTTATAATTTTCTTATTTTAAATTTAAAAATGACTTATATTAATTGTTTAATTTAAAAATTAATTGATTCTTTTTTCTTTATCATTTCATGCGATTTTTTAAATGAAAAATAACAATTCTTTTTTTTAGCTTGGGAGAACATAAGTATTACGTAGAGATTTATTAAATTTTTATAGGTATTACCATATTTTATAAATTATGTATTCTTTTAAGAATTTCGTAAGATGATGAAGTAAGTCAATAAAATCAGGTTGCAATTATTAATTTTAATACATTAATCAATAATAGAATAATTGCATTGATTTATATAGTAATTGTACAGAGAGAACTTATCCTTTTTCCCATCTAAAATACTGTCATAATTCTCCTTTTTTGAAAATGTTCTCAATAAAAACGTTACACCACCTAAATAAACTCATAATTTCAAATTATTATTTTAACTGAGATAACTTAGTAAAGAAAATAATTCATTATCTGTTTGGCCATAAATTTTAATTCGTAACAAGTTATATGTATCCGAAAATAGAATTGAAATCTATTAGATCTTATAACTACACCTAAAAAAAATTTTAAGTACAGGTTATAAAATTTTTTTAAAAAAACACACTTTTTGAAACTTTTTTCTGAAATGTTACAGTAGATGCTTTACAAATACTCTCCTTATTAAGAGAAAATTACAAGAATATTCCCTTATTCTCCGAATATTTACCCTGGAAAAACATCAAAATGACGAAAAAGGTTTTTTAAACGAACTTCGCCATTTTCGAAACTCTTTCCTTTTGCCTCTAGGCAACGTACACAAAGCTTCTATTTTTTTCTGTTTTGGTATTTCACACTCTTCAGCAATTCCTAAGTACAAATTGAATTGAATGAATAGGGGTAAAAAATAACGAAATAGCTCTCAAAGTCTGAAAAGTAAGGAAGGAAAATGATTTTAACTTCAATTGAAAAGTTGTAGAGCTCCAGAACTTCAGCTGGTTAATAATCTTCTTGAAGACGGCGAATCTAAAATTGGATCGGGGGATTCAATTTAGGTTCAAGCTTGGTGATCGAGGAACTATTGAAATTGGTATCACCAATCCCACCATTTTGCTCTTTCAGAAAGGTGATTACTAAAACTAACAAACATCTAGAAATTGATTTTTGTTGAAAATGATTATATTCTTCACGTAGCCTTAAGAAAAGCTGGATTTTTTAAAAATTTAATAAGCTAAATATGTTATCTGTATTTTGATCATAACAATAATAATGAGAAGTATTTGAGCATTCTCTCCATTTACTTCCAAAATATTATTTAAATTAAGGTATCTGCCTGCGTTCGGAAACATGGTTTGTAAAAGCGTATAAATGAATATTTTTTTTGCATTTTAGTAGCACTTGAATTAAAATGTACTAATAAAATCATTTTAAGAATATTCTTATTGGAAAGAAAGTTTAAGTAGTTTGTAATATTCTCCCCTGCGAATCTAAAGGTGTAGGAGGATTAGAAGGAACACTAGCCACATATAGAACAACAAAATAATCTAATTTTTTCCCAATATTAATCACCACACTAATACAATCGATCCAGACTAAGAGATGCCCTCAAATAATCACTAAGTCAACAATAATCGAGGTAAGCGAGACATGTGAAAACTGGTAAACAAACCACACTTACTTAAGATATCCGAACACGTTGAAAATGACCGAATTCAGTCAAGACAGATATTTTTGTTTTTTTATTTTATTGAATAGAGCTATCTTTTGACTTTACGAAACATACTTTGTTTTATTTCTGCACTACCTAGAGGCCAAGTTACAATCAATTTTATAAATTTAGAAAAACCGAAAGTAGGTTTTTGATCTACCAGAAGTGGGCATTTAAATTGCTCAAAATCTATCATGGCGAGTCTGATAACTCAAAATATTACGAATGTATTTCTATAAAACTTTTTGAACCTTATATTTATGTTATTTCTAGAGAATGTACCAAAATATTTCTTATTGTATGAAGACTTTTTGAGTTATGGGTTGTTATTTAAATAATGGTCTCATAAAAAATGTAACATTTATTATAATGCTTACTCAATAAGCTCTAAAATTTTCAAATTTTAATAAAAAATTAAAATTTTAGTACATTTTCTAGATAAATGCATCTAATTTGTTTTAAAAATAATTTTACTAATATATGTGTATTACTTTTTTCTCTAAATACTTTCAAGTTTTTTCAAAAATATTGCTAAAATTTCACTTATAATTGTGATTTTTTTTAAATTGAGGTAATTTATTTTAAATTTTGATAGTTTAACAGTAATATTTATTGGTGTTGAGTCCTAAAAGAGCATTTATAATGTTTTAGTAGGCTATTTCGTTAAAATGTACTCCGAACGTGTTCGGATACCTTAAAATGATCACTCTGACTCTTCTTATCTATTGAATCTAGGTTTAATCACAGTGACAATTCGTCACCTTAAGTAATTCAGTTAGAAAATATTAAACATCTGCTCTCACCTTCATTTTGATTTATCTCTGCTCCGATAACAGACTAGCCTATCTCTCTTCTACCTGTCCCACTAACCTGAAAACCTAAACTATACAGAGTAGTCTTAATTAACATAATCATGTTTTCTTCTTCGAAGTGGAGTTTTATATTAAAATAAATATTAAAAAACAGAAATTCCTTAAAAGGACAATTAGTAAAAGGAGCTAAGATAGAACCATCACAAGTTTTTTGGCAAAAAATAAAAAAAGAATGACATTTTCAAAACATTCTCCATTTATGAAAAATACTTCTGTTATAATAATATTTTGCCTACATATAAATAAGACTTCTGTACAGAGTCAGAAACGGGATTTTTCAAATATATTATTTAGAAATGCGTTTATGCACATTTTAATACATCACAGAAATATGGAAGCATGTACAGCACAGAATTCTTTAAAAAAAGAGCACCGTATGTTATTTCAATTCATTTTATTCCTGGAAACAATGTGAAGTTTCAAATATTCTAGTTCAAACTCTGTAGAGAAATTCCAGCTATATATAGAAAAATTTTAGAATTATCGACGCCTTTTGCATAAAAAAGATACTATTATGAAACTATGTCATTTTTTCTTCACTTTTTGAGAAAAAGATGCTTTTAATTTCTTATTTCAATGATATTCTTAAAACACTATTACATGTATATTCTAATTCAAGTGACACTAAATATCGAAAAGTATATTCTTTTATACGGTTTTAAGAATCACGGTTCCGAGCGTAATCAATAATCTTCCATGAATAAAACTGCAAGCATTTTAAGAATTATTTCATACTCATGTAAATGTCAAACGATGACACATTAAAAAAGCATTCTTTTTTAAAAGTGGCTATTACTTTTTTAGCAAAAACCTAGCTTTTAATATCAAGCCTGAAATTTTTTTCTGCACCATTGATACTATTCATTCATATTAAGAAATAATTTTCCAGCGCTCACACTTATCAACTATTTTAATAAAAACATTTTCTTAAGCACAACAGTATCATATAATTGTGTTATCACATAATTAGCACCGACTAATCGAGTATCCTAATAACTTCGAATTCTATACAAATCATAAAATCACTTATAAGATAAGTAATGCTTTTCTCTGCCTACTTCATTTATTCCTATTATAATTAAGAAAAATTTGAAATTAAATTTCTTTAGTTATTGGTTTGAATTATTATTTAATTCAAGTTACATTAGAATGTGCTTCAAATTTAGTAGTTAATATGTTATGATAAACATGTATTATTATTAATTTGTTCATCAAGTACGAAAATCAACCGTATGTGTATATGGCCATAATGATATAATACACAAGTTGTTTTTATAAAATTCCTTTAAACTTGCACCACCAAATGAAACTTTAAAAAATGGCTTTTAATAAATGATACTTGTGAAATATTATGCATTTTTAAGTTTTATTGCATTTGTAGGACATTCAGTAAAGACTGTATAAAATAGTTTTCAAGGTATATATAAGTACTTTTAATAATACTAAACACATTAAAAGTATAGTGTGTTAATAATTCTCGAATTTCTCAGATCAATACGTTAAAAAACACAATTACTTCAATTGAAAACACCTTTTATGTAAAAATGATTTATTTCTCCAGTAAATTTTTTGTTAAGAAATTAAAGTATAAACCATGCCAAATAATCTAAAAAAATTTAAACAAACGCAAATGAAACTATAATTCTAAAGTTTTTTTTTTTTTATTTCCAATGGCGGATTACAAGACAACTGCAAACAAAATGAGAAGCGGAGAATATTGACAAAAAACAAACAAAGGACAACACAAAAAATAAGAAAAGAATCACAAGTTCACAGCATAGTCTATAAATCACACATTTTGTGTCTGGCCTCCCAATATCTGCTCCACATGGATCCAGAGCTGAGTGCACGGCAGCGTGCCAAATGAATGGCGTCCATTTCTTCATTGGAGTCGCACAGTTTACAAAGTGGACTCTGAGCAATGCCTATCATGTTTAGATGCTTAGATAGGCAGTCGTGGCCAGTGGCGATTCGAAAATCGGCTACAGCTCTATCTCGTGGCCATTTTGGAATATGAAGGAGTTTGCTAAACCACACCGTTTGTTTATTCTTTTGGTTGAATTTAGACCAGAAGTGCTCTCTGTAGTATTTCTTTATAATTCTTTTGGCGCTATAAAAAGGAACTGTATTATTAGAGGTTTGTAAGATTTTTGTCCCCTTCTTCGCCAAGCAATCGGTATTTTCATTCCCATCAATTCCACAGTGCGCCGGAATCCATTGCATGGCAATGTCTACGTGGCTTTGAAGTAAATCACCAATTAACAGTTGACATTTGAGAATATCCTTTGACAAAGGTGCCTCGATGGAAGATATTGCTTGGAGGGCCACCCTTGAATCACACAGAATAACTACTTTTGAAACACGATCTGTGTGGCAAAGAAGTTGAGATAGAGCAATACGTATAGCTGAAATTTCGGCATCAAAAGCAGTGCTGTGAATTCCTATTGGTGTATAGAAGGAGAATAGGTTGCAGCAGACTCCAGCACCTGCATTACTGTAATCTATCAACTTGGAACCATCTGTGTAAACGTATATCCATTCATCTTCAGGGTATAAGGAATCATAATTCTAAAGTAAAACTCGATATTCTAAATTCTTTGTATAAGTCCCACACATATAATTCTTTATCTAATTCTTAAACAATATATATACGTTCTATATCTAATCTAAAATTTGTTTAACTGACCAAATTAATCAAATTTTTAAATGAAATTGAATCATCAAAATTTTTATCTTTGTATTCCTGCAAAAAAGAAAATTTTTGCTTTTAAAGTACGCATCGTATTTGGAGTATCATAAGAAAAATGCTTCAAACTAATTTGATAATACTGAGATTTAGACCTTTAAAATATTTCGAATAATATTAAATATACTAAAACGAATTTACTCTAATTTAGATTTTTCAGTCAAACAGAAAAACGAAGAAAGCAGAAAATAATTTAATTATATTCAGTAAATTCAATTATACATCTCAGTAAAAAAAAATATTTATTATTATTATCTCTAAACTTCCTAGAAAAAAATATGTGCAAACAATTTTTCTCTTTTAATTTATTCTCCCCCTCTCCCAAAAAAATTAATTAATCCAAAAAGTTCAAGTAAAATTCTCTCTTAGCTATCATCACCTTTCAAAAAAAATCCCCATCAGATCTATTTTTTCCCTTCTAATTCCCTTTTATATTTAAAAAAAAACTCGTCTCAGCGAGTATCGAACCAACCCGTCAGAAGGGAAAAGCGAATTGAATTGTCCAATTGATAGCCAATGCAATCCGTTATCTAGGGCCTTTTCGATTGGATGAAGGCGACTGATGATGGGGCTGACACGAACATGCCTCGTCTCCAGGGGCTGTTGCTGACCTCAGCTCCCCTCCCCTTTTACTGAAGACCAACTAACTCCCTGGAGGAACAACTCCCAAGAAAATTGTTCTTGGGTCCTCTTTCTTTCTCTAAACTCCCTTGGATGATCTATTTTCCTTATCGTATGAGTAGATAGGGAAAACATTCGCTAGATTTTTCCTAGTCAACTAAAGTTTATCTCAACAAAAATCGAAGATGTGTTATTTAACTAATATAACTTTAAAAAAAATGTTGGGAGTTTGTTTTATAGTGAAGCATTATATCTTCGCTGAAAAATAGAAGGTTGAATTAGAATACCTAGACTGCAATATAGATTACCCGAAGGGTGGCCAACCCAAATGACCTTGAGGGCCACTTCGGAAACACATTATAATCCCGCGGGCCGCATATAAAAATATATATCCTTATATTAAATTTGAATCCATTACAAACATTTGTTGGAGTGTGTTTTTTTAAACAGAAAAAACTATTGTTATTGTTTTCCCTATATTTTCTATGTACAGACATAGATAATGTAATAATTATAATGCAATGATCAAATAATGTTTAATTTATTTAAATAATGAAATATTTGATTCTCAATTATATTACTTAGTTTTTGCAAATCGATCTTATTGCGTGTATTTGCACATCGTAACTGATGGGTTGAAAGTTTTCATTCTATAAGTTTGAGTGTGATTTATGTTTGATAAATTTCGTTTTCAAAAAGAACGATTCGCTGGTGTAAGTTGAAAAAAAAATTTCAGGAATGAAGAATGATGTTGCGAGATATCATTGCAATTCAATACTGCCCACTTCTAAGTATGTATAGAAACAGAAGCAACGGGATAAAATCGAAACAGTCATGGGATTTATTTGTTACAAAACACTACACTACAAGTAAAAATATTGCGCAAAATAATCGTATTTTGCAAAGTTGTAAAGAGTCTCGCGGCCGCGCAAACTTATTCAAGGCGGGCTGCTAGCCCCAACGGGCAGCAGTACGGCTACTCCTGGATTAGCCCTTTAAATGTATTTATCCGTTTTATTTGATCCATTAATTTATGAGATTTTCCTTCTATTGAGTTTATGAAAAAATAACTGGAATTTCAGAACATATAGATTCAAAAATCAAATTATAAATTCAAGTATCAATAATGATATTCATTTGCACTCAGGATTTAGTTAGATTATCACACACAGTATGTACCAGACAACAAACACCCATGGGTCATACTTCGGTAAAATAAAGATTGATTTATAAAAAGCTTGTAAAAAATTCTAAATATCTCTTAAGTGAAATAAATTTTATTATAATGAGGAAAATAAACTTTGTAACAGCACATAATTTAAATCAGAAAAAGGTAAGAAAAAGTACATGTAAAATTAAATATTTGAAATACACGATGTGTTTTGTTATTTTTATCTTTTAAGGCATGGTTATTTATGTATTAATATTTATGTCACATTATAATGTCGATAATATTTGATTTTTAATCTATTATACTCATCCACACTGACTATAATAACAACTTCAATTCTAAATAATAGAATAACCAAAAGAGGAAATACATTTTGTAATAAAATATACAATGTTTTTAAAAATAAACGAGAAGGAAATTTTTGTTTAGTATTTGCAGTAAACTGACGCATAATACAGTGAAAATCGCCTAAAACCAAACTGAAATATTTTTTCGTGTTAAAAGATATTGTAAAAAAACATTTATTGAACGAAATTAAATTTATTAATTTACATAGATGTGTATATATACATTATTTGAAAACATAATAAAACTAAAAACTCACAAGAATTTAATGGAACTTATTACAAAATTGTTAAGTTTCTTGAAAAGAACATTTATTGCGTTTTTGAAAAATAATCTGATTTTTTTTTCTTACGTTTCCTTTTTTAGTATGTAATTGTCAACAAATTGTTTGATGCCACCCATCTTGATATTCATTTTCCATTGTATATGTGTGTAAATAACTACATATACTTTTCATGACGTTACTTATTTCAGATGACGTGAGAACTAGAACTGCATCATTCATTTCATTTTTATCACCAGAATCTATATCAATGATATTTTTTGATTTTCGCACAAACTCCAAAATGTTTTTTTTTGTTGCCATAATTGGGGTTGTACACGCATTATCATCATCTACAGTAACAAGTTCTTCCAAAGAAAGAGTAGGACAGTACAATAATTCAGAATCCTTCTCAAACATTTCTTTCAGTGTCTGGTCTCCGTATTTGTTCATTTCCAGAAGAGAAATCTTTTTTGTGCTAAGCGATTTTCATGTCTTGTAAAGATAAATAAATGAATGAAAATGCATAGTAGCTTGTCAGGATTATTGTATTATTTCGTGTTGACCGATATTTCATCTTAAGCTTTTTTGCGTTAAACGTGTTTCAATGTATACTCTACACACGTGTCAAAAATTAATAAAGATATAAAATATTGAAGTTTTCAAACAAGTAAAATATTTCTAAAAGTGATTCAAATATCTAAATAATCGTAAACTTGGGTGCTTGATCATTGATTATGAAAAAATTTGCATTAATGGCACTTCTATAAAGTTTATAACCTGAAAAAGTCTTATTTGAAAGTCAGCTTTAGGAAATTACATATCGTACTGTATTAAAAATGTGTTTGTGTATTTACGCAATGAGGGTGTGAATCACAACAGATCATTAGAGAGAATTGCATTTCAGGAACCGTCAGTAAAACTTTAATTTACCAAAAAAAAAATTAATAATAATTAAGAAATGAAAACCCACATTTTGACGAAACATAATGGGGAATTGTGTTTAGAGGACAAACTGCTAATGAATACCGGCAATTTGCTGCTATTCATTATTTGAAAGTGGCGAGAACAAAGAGTGGTTGCCTCATAGCAACTTTTCTGTGATGACTCCATGAATTTGTTTTCAATTACATGAGCCAATGACAAAGCCGTTACTTAATTGTAAGCAAAAAGGTTAAAAAAAAATTTAAAAAAACGGTGATTGCAGATTGCAATGGGGTTTAGGGGGCAAAATAATAATAAATGTAATAATAAATAATAATAAAATGTTAATAATAAATGTGAATACATGTTTTGCGTTCCCCATGGCCATCGGGAAATTCATGTTTGGCACTGTGGAAAGCTTTTACTACAATGTATGAAACCTTTAGAAAAGGTTATCATCTTTGTCAATTTTGGAGTGTATGATGGCTCAGAGAAATCCTGCATTTTGATAGGAAAGGTAAATTCCAAAGTATGCATGTAGTAATTAAGCTTTTTATGACTGCATCATTCGAATATTTATTTGAAGATGCTATTATCTTTTAACAAGAGTCTGTATCTTGTATCACATGTCAAGTGTTATTGCAGCTTGACTTAAGAACAATAAAATTGTTATATATATTTGCTTGATTTAAATTATTGAGAAAGAATATTGGGTCTAAATAAAAAGAAACAACATAATTTATCTCCGGAATGCAAAAAATGAACTTGTGGAAAGCATGATATCTCTATATTAATGCACAATGTAATAGATCGTGTATTATTAATTCATTAACAAGGCCAAAAGGGTCCTTCCAGTGTGTGTGTGTGAGTGCGTAAGAGAAATAGAGAGTTAGAAGAGAGAAAGAGTGTTAAAGAAAGAGGGAGAGCTTGAGAAAATGAGAAAGAGAAAGACAGAGATATATATAGTGTTACAGAGAATTAGAAAAAGGGTTAGATGGCGAGAGAGAGAGAGAGAGAGAGAGAATTCTAAAGAGAGAGATAAAATGAATTAGAGAGAGAAAATTCTAAAGAGAGAGAGAGATAAAATGAGTTAGAGAGAGATAATTCTAAAGAGCTAAAATTAGTTAGAGAGAGGGAGTCCTTAGAGAGAGAGAGAGAGTGAATTATAGAGAGAATTACAGAGAGAGAATTTCCATAACAAAGCAAAAATTCTACATCCATTGTTAGGCATTTATTTTAGAATAAAATATCCTTTTCAGATTTTAATATTTTAAAATAGAGTGGAAACTATAAAATGTACTATAAAATACGAAAACTTAACTTCAAGGCTTCATAGGTTAAAATTCAAGGCAAAATAATTAAAAAGTTTGCTTTTTATTGATGCATAATACGAATTAAAATAAAGTAAAATAAAAATTAAATGCTTTCATTCTGTCTTTTAATGGGATTCAAACCAAATTCATCTCAAAATATTGTTCAATGCTTCAATATTAGGTAAACATTTTGCCCTTCAGCAGTTTAACTTACAATAGGCTACCACTCTTGAAAAATTTAACCACTCCGTAGAAGAAAAACCATACTAACGTCAGGAAGTCTCTATTGTTATGCAAAAGGAACTCCTTCATGAATAAATAAACACGTTTCCAAAGTTTCTTTACGTTCCTTGAGTAAGGATTTTTTCATGGGTTCAAAATATATAACACTAGGAAAGAAAACACAAACTTAAATCGGCCTCATGTCTAAAAGGTATTGAATAGACTAACCTTTTGCTTTGCAAATGGCTTTTAAATGGATATACAAGTGTATTATTCAATTTGCGACTAAACTAAATTTCCAAAGAAAAAAATTCAGTTTAATACTCAACAATTCACCTCAGTCAATGACGCGTCTGTTGTTATCTCAAAAGCTGTACTACAGAATTTGCTTCTAATTTTTTTTTTCTTTTTTTTAATAGAAAACATTTTGAGAATATTTGTTTTTAAGATGTCGCTACGAATGTTAAGTATTTTTTATTCTCCCAGTTGAAAGTCAAGTGTTATTTTTTTAGTTTTCTTTGAAGGAATTTATATACTTCAAAAGTTTTGTATATATATATACCGCCTATCTTTTTCATTATTATAATTCTAAATTTTCTTTTTAATTTTCTAAATCGCATACGAAGCTATACAAGATCTTTAACTAGATAGGGTTTAGCAATAAATTATACAGTATGAACATAGTATTACGCATAATTAATTTTCTATCCTGCGAACGATTGGGTGACTAAGAGTCGTGGCCAGTTAACCCTTTGTCGGGCCATCTTTTTCTACTAATGTTGAAGGCTGTGGTAGCTTAGTGGTCAGTGGCCTAACGGAGAATATAAAGGCCCCTGTAGAATCAGGTTTGGGAATCAAGCCAAGTACGTACTTAGCGTCAGTCAGGCTTTGAGCCCTCTGGAATCTTAAAGCACCCTGCGCTATGAGAAGGTTGCGGGGGTGTGTACGTTTTCCACTGCTAGTGGTCATGGTCAAGAAATCATGACAGGTGTTGGAGCGTCCGCACATTAAATCTGTCGTGACTCAAAACTCTCCTATTGGAGTGGTGTGGAATTTCAGAGAAAGATGGAACCAGCTCAAGTGTCCTCGTCACATGACCATGGTTCAAAATTACGAGATCCGCCACCAATAGCTCTCGTGTTGCCTTACAATGCGACGTTTATAAAAACTCTCTCACTCTATCTTGTAAAATTATTTTGTTGGATTGAGATTGATTAAAAAAAAGAGATTCATTAGATTTTAAGACATTTTTTGTGAGAAGAATGTTTCTTACCACCCACTAGGGGATATACAAAAGTAATACATCTCATGTTTTGCATTTCTTTTTATATCTCATTACATGAAATCTATAACATATAATTTGCAAATACTACAATCTGCAGAAGAAATTATTAATTACAATATTTACTCAAATCTAAGCCGCCATCGACTCTAAGCCACACCCCAAGTTCTCAAAATGTTTTTGTGAAAAATTGTTGTCGTCGATTTTGAGCCGCACCATGAATTCTTTACACGTTTTTGAAAAAACATAATAAAAAAATGTGCAAAAAAGATTCAACAATGCCCAATACTTAAGAAATATTTTTTAAAAAAATTAATGAGAATAATAATAAGTTAATAATTAATTTATTTTACCAGTATTAAATCTTTCAAATGCATACATGAACCTAATATTACTCTAACCGTCAATAGTTTCGAAAATGATTCGTCAATCCCATTGTAACAATTGACTACGGAATTAGTGCCAGCTTTGCCATTTTTCCACATGGCATACACATATAATGCATTTCTTACGCAATTTTTTTTTTAAAAAAAGAATGCATTATATAGAAGAATACAAAAGAATTATTAAAGACTGTTGAGCATTTACAAGTTGTTCTCTTTCCATTTTTTTCTGCATACAATATTGCCTCCCTTTTTATACTTGCGTCGTAGTGAACTCATCTGGATACTTTTACCGATATGTTTAGGTGATTAAAAGAAAGCATAAATATAAACAAATTTCCTAAATACGAGCAGACAACGATGTTTATGATAAATTGCATACAGGAGAAAAGCTGTAGAGTGGAATAAGTCATCAATGCAAAATTGCATACAGGAGAAAGCTGTGGAGTATCAGGAAAAGCTGTAGAGTGAAATAAGTCATCAATGCAAAATTGCATACAGGAGAAAAGCTGTAGAGTGGAATAAGTCATCGATGCAAAATTGCACACAGGAGAAAAGCTGTAGAGTGAAATAAGTCATCGATGCAAAATTGCATACAGGAGAAAGCTGTGAGTGAAAAGTCATCGAGCAAAATGCATACAGGAGAAAAGCTGTAGAGTGGAATAAGTCATCGATGCAAAATTGCATACAGGAGAAAGGCTGTAGAGTGGAAAAGGTCATCGATGCAAAATTGCATACAGGAGAAAAGCTGTAGAGTGGAATAAGTCATCAATGCAAAATTGCATACAGGAGAAAGCTGAGAAAAAAGTATCGAAGAAAATTGCAACAGGAGAAAAGCTGTAGAGTGGAATAAGTCATCATGCAAAATGCAAAGAAAATTAAGGAAAACAATAAATGCATACAGGAGAAAAGCTGTAGAGTGGAATAAGTCATCGATGCAAAATTGCATACAGGAGAAAAGCTGTAGAGTGAAATAAGTCATCGATGCAAAATTGCATACAGGAGAAAAGCTGTAGAGTGGAATAAGTCATCATGCAAAATTGATACAGAGAAAGCTGAAGTAAAAGCACGATCAAAATGCATACAGAAAAAGCTGTAGAGTGAATAAGTCATCGATGCATGTGACCTGAATGGACGGTTACTTTTTTCCTTTTGAAAGGGGAGGAAACTCAAGTTCCCCCATCCAACAAATGTTTTGCCTTCGATTCTAAGTTGCACCCAATTTTCAGTAGCAAAAACACTGGAAAAATAGTGCAGCTTAGATTCGAGTAAATACGGTAGATATATTTTGCATTCGAAAGTTTAAGAATTTATAAATATTATTTTCCATGAAATTTTCGAAAACAAGGATCAAAGCATAATGAAACATTTCAAACTGTTCAAACGTATCTTGCTCTCTTCTCTTTACTTTAGTAGAGCACAACCAGACACGTTTATATATTGTTCTTTTGGAAAATTAGCATATGATCACCAATTTAAGTCAATCGTCATCTGGAACAGTTTTCTTGCTGCTCATGAAGCTTAGAAGTTTTCTTTTGCGTTAATTGCTTGAAAATCCTGAAATTAGTTGTGCTTGCAACATGAATAATCGGTGGAAAAATAGCTTCGTATATTAATATTTAAAAATTAATAAAGTTTGTGAGAAAGTATACATCCCTTGGCTTATAAAGGGTTAAATAAAAGTCTAATATTATGTTTATTAAAAATTTTTAAAGTTTTAAATGATTACCTAAAATGGGCAATTTTAATGAAATTTCATTCATTACAATTGCTTAAGAATCAAAGATCCAACGAAGTTAAAAATAACATACAATTATTTATTCTAATATATAACTATCGATACGTTTGTGAAGAATAATTTCAGATAAACTATTGTTTAAAATTGATATATCTAAACTTTTACCGCAGAGAACAAAAATCAACTGTACAATATAAAATCCAACTGATCGTCATATTACTTATACTACCTGGTAAAAAAAAACTTCAAAATAAAATTGAATATTCTGTGCAACGATAGGCGGAAAAAAGTTTTAAGACTTTTTCGAACAAGGACTTTCGTTTCGAGTTTTCAATAAATAAATAAATAAGCTTAAGAAACAAAGGAACGAAACTCGGAAAAAAACTGAAAAAGATCCTTTATTTTATTATTTTTTTGTTTTTATATTTTTTTTCTAAGGTAGTGCATTCTGAGAGATTTTATTCAGAGTTTTTGGAATGCGATCTGAACAATAATTTCAACCGTATTTCAGTCGTCTGGCATTAAATAAAATATTTTGAACTCTAAAGAGAAAAATGTATTTTAATAATGAGTTGTTATTTTTAAAAGGAATTAAGAGCACGCATTTCTGAAAAGTTTTTTATGGAGGTAGATTTAAGAAAAAAACTTCCAAGCTTCATTTTACATAACTTTTATTTTTAAAAAAATGCTGTTTTTCCTTTTGGATTTATTAAGTTCTGTTGCAATCGCAATAATAAACTACAGATATTACAAACACAAGTTAATAATAAACAGGTATAAATTATTTAGTTATTGTAACTCGCTGGGATGAATTCGAAGATCATTCGATCATATTAATTCACCTCAGGGTTAAATACAGTTTATTTACTGTACATAGACACATGTATACAGTTCATTCTATACAATTCTAGGATGAATACATAATAACGGCAGAAATAACATTGGAGAAAGATTCCCGCGTGATGGTCACACCAGTGTACCCACAGTCTTAATAACTCAACTACCCGTTTCCCCACCAGAGGGAAACCGTGTAAGTACTCTATTTTGGTGGCGCCATCTAGCAGTTATTATAAAAATAAAAAATAAATATAACCATTGGTTACATTATTTAATTTCGTTCCCATAGTAGAAGTGCTTTTTTCTCTTGAAGAGATCAAGACTGCGGTACTTATTGGTCATGATCGAAGCTCGGTCACAGCGTGCCATGAGTTCGAACCCTAGTGCCACTGAATACCCGACGTGTAGAGGGGCTGAGGCACGTTAAATCTATGGGCTGAAAGACCTCCAATTGACGTGGTGTGCAAGTGTGATGAAGGATTGTCAGCTCAGGTGTCGTCCTCGTCACTTGACCATGGTTCAAAATTACGTGACCCGTTGCCAACAGCTCTTATTTAGCTTTATAGTACATCGTTTACAAACACTTACTTACTTGAAGAGATTAATGAATTATAATACTAAAATAATGGAAAGAGCATCAGTTTAACACCAATGAATATAAATTTCCCTTTAACGATGAAAGATTTGAATTATCATTAAATAAATTTCATATTTTTCAGGGCTTTAGATAATTTTTTTTTAAAAAGTAGTTTTAAGATAAGTTTTAAAAATCTTCTTGTGTATTTCATGTGTTTTATTATTTTCGTGTTCTCATCGAGATTTTGAAAGCATTGTTTTAAGAATCTTCAAAACTCAATTAGCATTTCGAAGATTTAATCAATAGTATCAATAATTCATAATGTAATCCATCGCTGTAAACGTGACATTTCCATTAAGTTTTTATATGCATCAGAAATTTCGTTATTTCTATCAAGATATCCACCTTGTTATTAGGATTTAAAATATCAAAGATATAATACACCTTTATCCCAAACTTTCCTAGGTCAGCGTTTCTCAAACTGTGGGGAGCCCCCTAGGGAGGCGTGATAACTCTACGAGGGGGCGCAGGCATATTGAGAGTCTAAAACAAAAGATTGTTTTTTAAAAATATTAATTTACAGAAAGTAAACAAACAAAATACATTTTGACATAAAAAATGCACATTTACACTGATATAATACACTTATAAATGTATCAGTACTGCACAATGTATTTTATAATTAATTTAACAATACTAATTAAGAACAAGTTTAATAATTACCAGTGATCCCATGGACTTGAAATATATAAAATTATATGCAAAAATTAACACTTGTCTTGATAATTTGTACAGTTTATAGTTAATCCCTTAACTGCTGAATAAAAGTTACGCGACTCGCTAGCCAATGCCTCCGTTTTTCATGTACTCGTAGGAGCGCAAATGTGAAGTATTGCGGAGAGGGAAGGAAATGTGTGAATAAATAAGCAAATCCTATAAAATAAGTAAATCCTTCGCAAACACTGCTAAGGTTCTTTTATTACATTCCAAAGCCTTCGAAATAATTCAGTGCACAAAAAAGATCGTACTTCGGAAAGACGTATATATACGTCCGAGGTAATTATCTCTTTGGCTGAGTGAGACGTTTATATACGCCGGTGACACTTAAGCTGTTAAAGTCGTATTGTAGCTTTAGCTTCAAAGCATGGTATCAGAATTCAAAGCATTGTTAGAATATTGGGTTGCAAAATATTGAAAGTTTGAGAAGTACTGTCCTATGTATGGTATTCAAATAAGAATAGTCCCGGTTTATAATTCTTTCTGAAATTAATCTCTCTCTCTCTCTCTCTCTCTCATCACACACACAGCTTTCAACAAACATAAATAAAATATTTTATTAAATATCTCATTATCTCTTTGTCTGCGTAACAAACCCTAAACGTGCAATAAAAACAACTTATTTCAGATTTAAGCTGATATTCCGTCAGGATTCCACGAAATCCACAGTTTCATCAATTTAAAGAGACCATCTTACCTAAATTCAAGAAACAGTGCTATTCCTAACTACATGAAACTGTTCTAGTTTCAACTACAAGAAGCAATTCTATTTCTTAAAAAAAGGAGCTGTTCTACTACAGTTCTTAACTACAAAAAAAAACATTATTAACTACATGAAACAACTCTATTCCTTACAAGAAACGTTTTTTTTTTACTAACTTTAAGTAAAACATCTATGCATGACGGAATGCATTTCTCTGTAACATGCATAGTCAAAAATCTACCGAAGACAATTATTGGTACCGATTAAATATGTTCAAACTTTCCCGTTCAATGACTAATCGAGTCTCTAAAATTGCTTCCTATTTATCCGCTAAGAAGACACCTTAAATCAAATGCATTTGAAATTTCTCCCATTTTAGCAAATGCTTTTGGGGAATCTGTGTAAAAATGTAATTAGCGATACCAAAAAAAATTAACTCAGGTTGTTCATTAAATTTTTTCTCCTTTGCAATCGAGCTTATTTTATAAACTGGAAAACATTCACTTTGAATGCGGATTGTGGGTATTTTTATATTTAAAAATGATTATGTTTATCTATGCCTTGATAGTTTAATCAAAATATTTTGGCGTTTAAAGATATTTCTAAGATTAAATGGATTTAAAAATATTTCTGATTCAAATAATTTATGTCTTTTCTCATACTTAAATATTCTCAAATCCACTCTGAGCACTTCTATACATGCCTCGTATATTGTCAAAGGCTTACACACGTGTGTTTCTTATTTTTACAATTTAAACACTCATACGCTTTTTCATTCCCAGGCAAAATGTTTTTAAAAAATTGCTTTCTTTGTTTATAAAAACATTTACTGCTGTGGCAGAATGCATTTCAAACTATTATCTCGAATTGTCGAAATTTTTGGCTTGGTTCTTGAAGCTCACTTCTATATTGCAATATTTATTTTGTTTGAATTATATACATTTTTTTTCCTATTGGTTCATCTTCTCAAAGTAATCGTACTGCCCTATAGAAGTTTTCCCTGAATATTTCAATTTTATAAATAAGATTCTTTTAATTAGTGTTCAAAAGGAGAAATTTACGTTGTTTGTGAATTGCAATATATTTTCTAAATGAAAACATTAGCAGTATATATCATAAAGTGCTTCATGGTGTGATTTAGGAGGTGTGACACAAAAAAAATTAACGAGTCTTACAGTAGTCGCATATGATGTGCAACATCTGACTTGTTATCATGGTAAATATGCAATAGTGACTTTAATCCTGAGAATCGGTTATGACTGGAAATAATTTTCTATCGAATAATTATATCTTTAATGAAAATTTTATTTAATTAACACAAGGAGTAATGCCGTTTTTTATCAAAAATATTTATTATTGTTCAATTTGGGAAGAGCGGAGACAATAGATTTATGAAAACTAAAGTATGGCACACATACATGTGATTTCAAAGTATTTAAAAATTGTTGAAAAACGGCGTCAATAACAGTACCACTGTTACTTGTCGAAACATTTCGATTAGTGTTCATTTCGAGCTTGAGTTCATCTTTCAGAAAAGCTATGAGCGGCTCAGCTTCTGGTAAACTGAAGTTAACGTTAAAATCACCACTCAAAGTCATGGGAAGCGAGTGATAGTTTTTTTAAAACGAGGACGAAGACGAAATTTGCGTCCTAATAGCGCTTTTTTTTACACTACGTGAAAAACGCGCTAAAAAGAGCAGAACCACCTTCGGTATACGGTAAAAGTACAAAATGCAGGAAATCTTTAATTTTTTTAACTGTTTGATTCAGAGAAATGTATGCGACTACCAAAATGACAAGACTTGCTGGTATGTGCGGTAGGCGGGCGTCTTAATTGCTACTTTGGTTGGACTCCCAGACGAGGGTAGCGAAGAGACACCGTCAAGCGCATGCTTAAAAATTAGAAATATTAGAGACAATCAAAAATACCCGTTTACTTAATTAGTTAGTTTTTTTTAATCGAGAAATCTTTTTTAATCACAATTAAAAATATTATATTGACAGTGACAGGAATTAACCTCAAAGTATGAAAATGATAAGCACTTAAATATTTATTCAAATAATTCCATATTACTTACTCCTATTTTTTTAAGAATGATGAGATTTGTCAGACGCTTACCAGGAAATATAATTATTAATATATAGTTTACACAAATATAAATATATCCTCAGATTTCACACACAACGAGCCCTGAGACTTTGACATTTGAGCCTAAGAATCACAAGTTTATTCTGGATGAAGTCTAATAAGACTTGCTGGTATGTGCGGTAGGCGGGCGTCTTAATTGCTACTACAGTTGGACCCCGAGACGAGGCTAGCGAAGAGACACCCCATGGCGCTGAATTGGTCAAATCAAACAGCGCGCGTTTTCCCCGACTTCCTGTTACGCATTTCCATCCCTTTTCACGAAATCACTCCACCAAATATCCAGCAACCGAGAGTAAAGATGTTACACATCAAAAACAAGACTGGTCAAATAAATCATTGTACGTTTCCGTGGTCAAATAAATCAGTTCTCCGTGCATTATAAATCTTCAAAGAAGTTCTCATCAGCATTCCCACACTTCAGCATTCGGTGCTACCATTGCTGGTAATAGTTCTGGAACGAGGGCTTTGAAAGGCCCTTCAGGAGATTTTTCTGTTTTTGCCTGAACCTCTTCAACTGAGGTAAAATGGGTTCCCCTTAAGCAAGATTTAATTGTAGGAAATAAAAAAAAGTCGCATGAGGCCAAATCCGGTGAAAAAGGAGGATGCCCTATAAAAATCATGTTTTTGCTTAGCAAATTGGGCCGGGTGAGTGGATGTGTTGTCTTGGTGCAACAGCCACCCTCACTCCTAATTCTGACCTTTTTTTTTGCTAATTTTTTCGGAAAGCCTTTTTAGTACTTCAATGCAGTTTGTGTTATTAACAGTCTGAGCACTGATACGATCGGCAGCCCACTCATGTCACAAATTTTGGCAAAGTTTTGGTCTGTAATCGCTTACCTTGGGCGCATAGCACGTTCATCATCTTCTGCACTGTCCCTTTCCCCTAAAAACCGCTTATGCCAATCTAACACATGTGCAAGGGACAAAGTTTTATTTCCATAAGCATCAGTTAAAATTTGAAATGTTTTCGTGGCTGATTTCTTATGTTACACAAGAAACTTGATGTTAACTCGACATTTTTCCGGCTGAATGCAGTTACACGTGTTCAATCAATGCCGCAGTACTCCGAACTGGCGTGATCGGTTAAGGTGAAACTGGCCACATGGATAGAGGAAGGGTGTGGGATGACGTCATCAAAACAGTTGTTGGCAACTCTACTATTTTTTCAAGCTACTCATTTAGTCTCGGGTTGTTGTTTTGTGTGCCATCTTGTATACTTTAGATAATAACCAACACAAACTCAATTTTTTTTAAATTTCAATTTGCATATCTAATTTTCTACAATCCATTTACATAACTACTCGATTCTCAATTTATATACCTAACATTTTTTTCTCTCTTAGAATATTAAACTATAGTGTTTTCCAGACGGGAGATATTTTTGTTTTTACATTCATGTTAAGACTTCATGAAATTTTCTTATTAACATAATTATTTGAGTTCTTCATTTTGCATAAACCTGCATTATTAAATATACTGGAAGTGCGTCGTATAATATTCAGTTATAGGTTAACTGACATTGTAAGCTATATGGTACAATTTGGGTAAATTGTATTTCAATGAGAAAATTAATAGAAGATAGTTTTAGTTATTAATTCTTAATGTTCCAATAAAGTATATTACACAGAATATGTTTTCTGTTAGCTTCCCTTTCTTAAGTAAATGCAAAAAAATATTATATTGTAAACCATTATTCTCCACTTGTATTATTAATTCATTCTGTGTATCTTTTAGATTAAAAGATCTATTTAACCCCTGCTTGCCTTTCTTTCATTAAGAAAATTGTGTATGTGGACGCTAGAACTTAAGAATTTAAATATTTAATCATGTGTTTCAAGAACTTTCTGCGAAAATAATTAATTTAATAATTAATTAATAATAATTTATTTAATTAACTTAATAATTTAATTTTAAGATAATTAATTAATGGACGTTTACTTTCAAAAATATATTGAAAGAAATGTAGTTTTACAGTGAATCTAGCTATCTTGCATCAAGAGAAGCAATCATAAATTTATGTTGAAAATTAGGACTTGTGAATTCGAAATCTTAAATAAATATTAAAGTAAGGAGGCTATGAGACGACTGTAAATGAAATACGATTATCAAATACGGTAACGCTGAAAACAAAAAAACAACAACAACAAAAAACATTAGTGCATGAGGGTAGTTCTATAGTATATTTCAACGCCACTTTAGCATAATATTTAAAAAGAGAACTATTCTAATGTTTTTTTTAAAAAATATCTACATCTTATATAAACATTATCCACATAAAAACACAGTAAATAATTTCCCTCCATTTCTGTGAATGTACTATAAGAACTTCAAAAAAAAAAAAAAAATGTGAGCCATTAAGAAAGATAACATATTTCACACCGAAATCCAGCCTTTCGATTCAGACTTATTTACAGTCCTTTACGACCCCCACGTCAGAGTCCTAAGCACACATGATATACGCGTCAAACATATCTGGCTTCAACAGATTTCAAAACGTTAAAAAAACTCAAAAAATATTCCTTCCCCTTTTTTTTATCCAACGCATACATCCTGGGCTTTTATCACACTCTAGCTTTCATCCTTCTACAACAGGCAACCGAGGCGTAGCAAGCACCTTTTCGATGTTCCATAAGCAGGCGATATATATCCCTACGCACGCACCTACACGTACCTCCAATGGGGAGAAAACAGTGAAGGGTGGTACCATGAAAAGGGATGATCCTGGAATGAATTACATATTTTCAGACAATATAAATATCATCCCTTTAGCCAATAGAAAATTCTGTGCAGAGCGATATATATATATATATATATATACATATATTCCGTACAGATCCATGAAAGGAAATGCAATTTCTTTATGTAAACGGTACAGGGAAATGCACTGTAGAGTAAAAAGGGACGAGATACGAGTGGATATAAGTTGAAGAATATACTCCATGTGTGTTTACTAAGGGAAAATAATTTTTTCGAAAACTGCGCTCGTCGGCTGGCGAATGTAGGGGTTTAAGGCTTAAAAAATGATGTTTGCCCAGTAAATGCATGGCTTTGTAAGAAAAATAGCGTGTGTCTTCGAGACTTGGCAGGTATCCATGCGTAGTCTGCCTGGAATGGTTAGGTAGGTTTTGTGGGATTTTATGTTTATGCTGGTATCTACGTTTTTGTGGGACATTGAGCTTAAAATATTTTAGTCTATGGGTAAATGTTAATGGAGGAAAAAGCGAAATACCTTGTTATTCAGAAATAAAATCTATGTGTTCTGGTGCTTATATTAGAATATGTATTTGTGTCTTCTTTCAAAAAGTAGAAAAATAAATTTTCTTTTTTGAAATTTTTAATTGTTTGGGATCCCGAAATTGCGAGAGTAATCTTTTAGTTTTAATTGAAAAGATATATCCAACTTTGTTTACCATCAAAATCAAATCAAATTAAATGTACCATAAACTTTCAAATCACCTTTAAGTGGCAGTAAAAATATCTAAATATCCATAGAACTGAACTTTCTCCACTCAAAAACAATCAAAAGATTCCAACGACATGTCTCCTCCCATTTAAAGCTAAATGTGGAACATGCAGCTCTTTATGTGTTCTCTTACATACTCTGCTCATGAATACTTAAATTTCAATTACAGCTCTCGTAAATTATTAAACTAACATTAGATAATATATTTTTCAACTAAATTCATTAATTTCCATTGGTAGGACTCTTTTCATTTCCTTTTTTTTCAACTTACTAATTTGCTTCTCATTTAATGTTAATGATATTAGAAAAAATTTCTTTTAGAAAATAATTTTGAAGTTGCCATTCTAAACTTAAAATTTCTCTTAACTACGAAAAGAAGAGTATTTTTAGCATTTTTCATAAAAAAATGTTTAAATTCATATATTTCTTATAAGTTATACATCCATATATATCGTATAAGTTTCGTCCAAAATATAAGATTTTTCTTCTCATAATGTAAAAGAAAAACTATATTTCATGATTTAGGATTTTCCCCTTCTTTTTTTCAAGAAAGATTGTTAACAAAAAAAAAATAATTCATATGATTTTTCTGTCCTTTTATATCGTCCTATATACATGGTTTAATACTGAAACAGAAAACTTTGAATTTAACATTTTACTTTCCCTTTATTTCGATGTGTTGTTTCAAAACTTATTTGGAAGTTTAAAATATTTTTTGTTCGGAAACATAAATTTTTGCTCAGTAAACATCTCTTAAGTAAAAAGGAATTCTGATTTAATTTCTTTTGCTTACGTGCAAAAAAAATAATATCCAAGACTCATCTAGAGTATTAACCATTTGACTATACTAGTCTTTTATTAATTTTTATCGACATCTGACTGGTATTCTATTTTCCTTATTTACACAACATAAGTGATTTAAGATTTGATATATTTAGTACGCAACAACCTTTTTAAACCCGTTGGGGTGTTAAAGGGAGACACTGAATTCAATTGAAACATAGCGGGTTTTACAATCTTCCGTTGACCTCTGACGTTTTTAGTTATTTTCCATTTAAGAAGCAAAGTTTCAACAATTTTGAACAGAGCATACAATAAATTATAACAAAATTCAACAAATTAACATTTTATACAGTATTCTTTTAGTGTTAGATTTTACTAATAAAGTATAAATAACACAGGCACGAATTTTCTTTTCAGGTTAATTGCGTTATTCCGTGAATTTTTATTATTCATGTGGTTTAGGAATAGGCTTGAAATATATAAGATACAATTAATGTCTAATTTTGTTCAGAATTACAAAGAAAATATACCAAATATCTCAGGCAACACAAAAATTTAAATTAAAAAGTATCATAATCGCTCTTGCCATTAATTGCAACCAACCACATTCCAAGCAGCTGTAGCTCCCTCTGACAACCACTTATCTTCTGTAAAAACCAGATGAGGGGAAATTGATCACTATGAAGTCCAGCCCTTGTTCTTTGCGCCTTATTTTTTGTCATTTTGTAACCAAAATTTGAAATAATAAGTAATTATTACACTGGGTTTCAAGAGGGAACACAACCACGAATTTACGACTTTTCGTTTAATCTTTATCGTCCAACGCTTTGCAATGTAAGAAAATCACATTCTTAAGATTATTTAATTCAGGGATACTAAACCTTTTGTCCCGCCGGCCCACATATATATGACAGGTATTTCACGCGGATCTCAACATGAGTATAGTGGGGGGAAACACTATAAGGACCTAAGCATTGATGAAAATATTTAAACTCTCATTTTCGGCTTTTATTTTAATATTTTATTATTTCTTTTATCAAACACAAACACACAAAATATTTATTTTTACTGAGTTATGGGGTAGTTTCGATTTCCTTCCATCCATGACCAGGACATGATCTTGTTAACATTCTATAAAAAAAAAGTTAATTGATAGCGAAATTGATAGATTTGATTCTTTCATTGATAGCAATTCCCGTTTAAGTTTTAGTATATTATTCTTAAATAATTGGCCATAGCCGGGCCACTCAGAAAAGGCCCGCGTGTCTCAGGTTAAGTATCACTGATTTAAATCCTAGTGAAATTAAAAAATACTTATATGTAGTTCTGATTCTTCTTACAATAAACTTGAAACAACCTTATTACAGTTATTTATAAGAAACACGGTGTTACCAGATGGACATTGTAGTCAAATTGCAATAGCCAACAGTTTTTCAAGAGTTAAACAACTCCGAAGAAGAAAAATACGACCAACTACCAAGAAGTCTGCTGACATGCATAAAGAATTCCTTCATGAATAAATAAGCGTCTCCAAACTCCCCCTGCGTCGTCACTTTAAGAATTTCTTTCACGGGTTCGGAAGATAGTAACACTATAGCCAAGGAAAACATAAACTTTTTTTTAAATCCATTCGATGCTCTACACAGTATTGAATGTCAAACCTTTTACGTAGCAAATGGCTTTCAAATGGATATGCAAGTATGTTATTTGATTCTTGAGCGCTGCCAGACTAAATTGAGTATACAAGGAAAAAATGGAGTTTGAGCCTCTACCTATTTACATTTTGTAGTTTCGAGTCTGTTGTTATCGGGGCACATTCCGTGGAAATGGTTGTTGATTTTATTTTACTTACGATAAAAAAAATCAAGAAAGCTTTGGAAAAGGGTTTTTCTATTGACGAAGTTGTTGACAATGTGTTTGAATAATTTTGGGGACATTGAAGTAAAGAGTTTGTTGTATTTTTGTTAGAATAGATTTTTCGAATGCATCATTATTGAACTACGTCTATATTACCAGTAAATTAAATGTATGGTTTGGTTGTTATGCATCGAACATCACTTTCTGTAATGTACTGATTTGTTTGAAAAGTAATTCGTTTAATTTTCTTATATAATGGATATATATTTCATTGAATTATATACTACTCAATTTAGTCCCCTATATTCTTTTCCATCTTTCTGGCAAGCATGATTCCACGCTCATAAAACTTACGGTACGGTACTTTTCTGTTATGGCACACTGCTGTGTACTGATCCATGTTATTTTACACGCCTTCATTTGAGATAAAATTTCTGCCAACCATAAACTTCTTTAGAGACTGCAATGAGTAATAATTTAGTGTCAGATATCATGAATACGATAGCTGCAAGAGTATATCTCATCCGAGAATTATATTAGTGCGTTGCCAAATTTACAAATATCTCGCATTGTGTTGGTGGAAAACTAAACCTCTTCCACTGATCAACTCTAGTTTCTCTGTTCGAATAAACCATTCCATTTCTCCAGTTGATAAAAGTACACTTTTAGTAGAAGCTCAAAAAATATCAACCAATTAAGTTGAACTCCTATCAAACAGAAATCATCATTTTTTGAAAATATCGAATTTCGAAGTGCTTTCAGCCGGTTCATCTTTTTTTCTCCGAGATTTCTTGCGTTTAAAGTCGTTGTAAGCAACCCATTTCTCGATTCCAATAATGATTCATTTCTAAAATGGATAAAACTTTTCTCGATGATTGTGGAACAAATCCCAGAGGGAATAAATTTCTTAATGTAAAAAGATATGGAAAACACACACACATATACTAAGTTTAGAATATAAACTAATGCGTTTCAGGGGGTCATGAACCGGTCGAATTGAGGGATTTAAAAAATTAAATCAAGAGTTGTTTGGTGGTTTGCACCAATCAAAGACCTTATTTTGCCTTCATCAGCTTCAAGTGACTTTGAAGAATATGATACATTCAACTCCAAAACATTCTACAAACCATTCGATGTATAAATCTTATCAGAATGTTGTATTATCAACAGGATGGAGCATTTGTTCTTTTTTTTTTTCAAGAATATACACTTGACAAAATTGTTATTAATGTAAATATTTGTAAAATAATTAATACGTATATAAACAAGTTTTCTATGAAAAGAATAACAGATTCATAATTTTTTTATTAAAATCAATGCATGTGGGAAAA
This sequence comes from Trichonephila clavata, assembly GCA_019973975.1. Classification (NCBI taxonomy): domain Eukaryota; kingdom Metazoa; phylum Arthropoda; class Arachnida; order Araneae; family Nephilidae; genus Trichonephila; species Trichonephila clavata. The sequence continues at coordinate 137,345 of BMAO01030962.1, forward strand.
ATGAAAAAAAAAAAAGCTCCTCTACGTTTCAATTATTTTGTGAAAAACATCTAATACTCGTGTTACTTGCTTTTTAACCATTTTGTGCAGTTCGAAACGAATCCGGAAAAAAATCATTTTGTTACCGTTTCATTTATACATTTCATGGAGAACAATTTGATAAAACAGTAAAAAAATTAACAGTGTAATTTTAAAACTTTTTTTTACTTTAAAACTTTTACAATTTACACTTTTCTTTTTGTACAGTTTTAACGCTAGAAACAGAAAACACAAGCACAAATTCTAGAGGAATGCATCCATTGTCTTAGGTCAAAACGCTTATAATGTATAAAGGAGAGGGGATAAAGTATCACAAATTTCCCTAGAAATAATGAAATTTCATTTAAAAAAGAACGATAAAATAACCGATTTCTCAATTCTTACACTTGCATTTCAAAGCATGGAATTTCTTCATTCGTATTTTATCGTATTAAATAATATGATACGATCTCTTTTATCGTGTTAAATAATGCGTTCCTGGAAAAAATAATAAATAATATAATCCAGAAATATATTCCAGGATAAAATATTTCAAAAATATATTCAAGGATAATATATTCCACGTAATATATTCAAGATAAATATAAATAATATATTCTAAGGCCAAAATATTTTTCTCGAATACCCCCAACTTTTAAATATTCCTCAAACCACTTTTAAATCCTAAACTTAGATATTTAAAAAAAAGCAATGATTTATAACACACATTTCTCAAGTGCCTTGAACATCTATGGAATGTATTTATGCAATGAGTTTTAATTATATATTTTGATTACAAATTTTTGATTATTTGTGTGATATGTTTTTTTCCACTAAATTTTTTTTAAAATATTGAAGTGTAATAAAAAAAAGCGTAAGACATGGAATTATTCTATTTATTAGAACAACATCTAAGACATATTCAACCATAAACATATATGCATCTGCAGTAAATAAAATATAAAGTATTTGTTTCTTATTTTTTTGTCCTCAAAACACTAAACGACTTAACTTAACTATTTAATTAATTTAAAGACTAAAAATTTGTTAATTTTTCCAGAACATTTTAAATTAAGAAAAATAGTTCATTCGATTACGAGTTTATTTAAATGCTTGTTTCCATATACCACAATTTTAAGCGATTCTATTAAAAAAGAACTGTTATACATGGGATATAAGCCTATTTTAATGTTTGTGACCTAACACTATTCTATTTTTTTTTTTTTTGTAAAAAGTTCATATAAGACAAATTATTAAATGTGGTAGGTGATCATTAGGCTTAACAGTGTATATTTTTCTTTTTATACTGCTTTGTTGCAAGTTTGAGTGGAGAAAAGCACAGCCAAGAAGTCCAATTATTTGATTAAGGCGTTTTTAATGCAAGAGATTGCACAAACCACTACATGAAGACAAATCGTTGTATATATATTCAAATAAATATTGTAGGATTATTTATGGGGCTATATAGAGCCCCATAAATGGCGAATGTGTTTTCTATTACTATATGTAGAAAACACATTCGCCATAAATAAGCTTTACAATGCCCCAGAAACGGTTATCTAGAAAAGTTTCATTAGTAGGAACTAAAAGTTTATCTCTCTCTTTCATCGCAATTAACGCACAAGCAGATTCTGATTTCGACCAATCATCTTCTGAACTCCACCGATCTCTATACAGCCCCATGGAAATTTCTAGGATTGAACCTAGAGCCTTCTCAATGATTACTTGACAACATTACATTTTTCGCCAAATTTCTCGCCAAGGGCTATAAACAGGGACGTCTTAAGGCATGGGCCAGCTCGGCCCGGGCCCAGGGCCTCACCCTCGGTGGGGGCTTCGTTTTGTTTTTGACTCGTTCTTAATAAGATCATGACGCGCGAATAATTTTAATGGTCAAATATTATTCCCATACATATTCTCTGAAAAACAGAGAATTTCAAACTGCATTTCAAAATGACAAAAGTAGTAATATTGTACAAGGGGTGATCAAATGAAAAGGTACGAAACGACATAAAAATGAAACAGTTAAATATTTGCATATTCCGCCAAGGGAGAATGTAGCGAGACATCTCGGGATGCCATTGGTAACTCTGACTGGGATCGGATCATGCGCGGGTGCCCGCATGCGCAGGAGAGAGCAAAGGCTCTTATAAAAAGCGGCGTCCAAATGATGCGAGCACAGAATTACTCGAGCACAGAAAAAGCATTAACTCCGATGTGTACTGTGAGACACTCCGACGCCTACGCAGGTCCATCAAGAACAAAAGACCGGGGCTGCTCACGGAGGGTGTGGTTCTGCTCCATGATAACGCGCGTCCACACGTCTCCAGAGTCACACAAATGGAACTGGACAAGTTCCAATGGGAGACGTTGGACCATCCATCCTACAGTCCGGACATGTCACCCTGCGATTTCCATGTGTTTGGTCCACTGAAGAAACACCTGAAAGGAAAGCGCTTCAACTCGGACGACGTACTCAAGGACACTGTGAAGGACTGGGTCTCGTCACAGCCACATGAATTCTGGGAACAAGGAATCCTGCGGCTTGTTCATCAGTGGGATCGTTGTGCTCAGGCCTATGGTGTATATTTTGAATAAAGTCTATATTTGTACCCACCGTGTCGTTTCGTACCTTTTCATTTGATCACCCCTTGTATTATTATGTGATGGCCGTTGTATCCATGTCCAGGCCTAGGATTAATACAATGAACAATCATTCAACTCATTTGATTGAAATGCGGCCATAGTTTGAGCCGGTTTGTGCCTGGGTTTTTGAGATTGTGAGTCGCACACATTTATTTGTTTTAAATTATCATTTGAATGAGTATTCGACAATGCATGCTATATACTGCCTACTTTTAAAGATCTAAGTTAGGGCTTACTTTTGCATGGGAGCACAGAGCCTCAAAAAATCTTAAGATTTATTTCTCTGGGCCTAAGGGCCTCAAAGAATCTTAAGACGTCCCTGGCTATAAAGTCCCCAATTTGGTTTCGCTAGTCACATCTTGTATGGTTGCTATAATATTATTCAAGTTCATGATGGCAAGCGAACTTTGCCCGCAAGGAAAACAAGATATGTGGCGTATTTAAATATTCTTTTTTTAATTAAGAACTATTAAATTAGTAATGACATACACTTACTTCATTACTTGTCTTTTAAAACTACTTTCTCTGTAGTGTGAAAAATTTGATTTTCAGAGCAAACAGAGGTAAATAACCAACTCAGATTCCAATTTAACCTGTCATTTTTTTCTTCTCTCGTGCTATTGATACGGTTTTAAAAAGGAATTTTTGAGTAAAGGCTTTGAAAATTAAGATTAAACCATTCGCCACCAAAAGCAAAAAATAACTATTCAGCACCAAATCTAACTGATCGGCGAAATCCAAATACCACCTGCAGCAATAAAGTAAAATTGAATATTCCGTGCAACAATAAGCGAAAAAGTTTTCAGATTTTATGGAACAAAAACTACAAATTGATCTTTTCTAAAAATAAAGTAAAAGGAAGCATAAAGAAATCACTAACACTGAAGAAGAAAACTAGTAAGAGAGAGAGAGAGAATTCCATTATTTTCTTCTTATTATTTTTCTTTCTTAAGAAATGCACGTTTAAGTTATTTTCTTTCATATATTTTCTGTTTGTTATGAAGAATAATTTCATTTTTTTGAGTCTATTTCAAAATATTAAATCAAATATTTTCATTTCTAAATACAAAAAAAAAAAAAAAAAAATGTTAAATAAAATTGTAGAATTATCTATTTTAAGCTTGATTATAAGACAGGAGAAAAAATACTTCCCTGTAATTTGATAAATCAGGTGTTTTTAAAACTATCACATTCCAATATTTTCTGAATCCGAGTAGAGCAACGGGTTTCTTTTACTTAAAAAATTCACCTCATAAATCGTATCAATGTACGTAAGGTGCTTTTTTTTAAAACTTAGATTTGTTATTCTGACGTATATAAAATGTTACGTTCTTTTCAAATGTTCCTTGTAGAACATATATGGCAATACAGGAATATGTATTCATACATCCATTTTGGAGTAGCTTTCACAGTCAGAATATATTATCATGTATTACTCTTTATTCTGCTTTAAGAAATTGTTTTGTCGTTCTCAAAATTAAGAATACTCGTAGACTTCTAATCAGTAGTTTTTATGATACAGATAATGACTCTAAATAGCCGTCAAGCCGCTAGTCCTCTAGGTGGTGGTTGGTGGAAGGGAAAGAGAGGTGGGGGGCCCTTACTTGCTTATTTACTTACTCGGGAGAATCGATCTCACCCAAAGGGTTTCGAGCTGCGTACCGAACTTACGAGAAGTTACTTTATTTGTATACTAAACGAAATACATATACAAAAAAGGTCTCGTATGAGGGACCCTCCCCATTATTCTTAAGAATTGGGGGAAGAATACTGTAAAAGTATTTTACAATTACAATGCAAATACAAAACACAGAGAGAGAGAGAGAGATGATATCTTCTAATGAGAAGGAGAAACTTTGAAAAAGAAAAAGGATACGCGGGGAAACCACTCCCAAAAGGAATTGCAAATTTAGGGAGAGCAGGAAAGTTAGGTAAAGAGGCAGGGTGTTTCCCCTCAAAATTGGGGTGGAACCGAGCTACAAATCGCACTGTCACCTGGATGGTGCTCAAAGTTGAGGCCAACGACAGGTGTATATCTAGCCTCTTGCCATGATGTATTTCGTAGGCCTGGATCTGACGCAGTCGAGATCAGGTGCCATAAGAAACAACAACAACCTTCGGCCCGCGAAAATTTGTCATCATTTCTTGTCCGATTTAATGGCTTCTCAACCCCTACTGCGTTCATATCTCCCCCGAGAACCTCAACGATCCCAACCTCAACCAAAACGAGGAGGTACCCGAACAATATACCGAAAACTGTATCATTTCACAAATTAAGATATACCCAGTGACATCTTAGGATTTTTTGTAGCTCTGGGCCCCTATACAAAAGTAGACTCCACCTGCGACCTTTTTAAGTAGACAGTATCTGAAGACCAATCCAAATGAACTAACAGGTCACTTCAGGAAAACATTATAATCCAGCGGGTCACATATAAATATAAATATCTTTATGAAATTTGGACTCATTACAAGCATTTATTAAAGGGAAAATTTAAAACAGATTAATAACTTTTCTTATTGCTTTCATTATTTTTCACGTATACAGGCTCACATAAAATAATAATTATAATGCAGTGATCGAATAATTACTAATTTATTTAAATAATGAAATACATGTATCCCTATTATTTTACCACTTAGTTTTGCAAGTCGATCTCAAAATGCGTGTATTTGCTCATCGTAATTGACGTTGCTATAAGTTTGAGTGTGATTTATGTGTGATAAATTTCGTTTCCGAAAAGAATGATTCGCAGATGTAAGTTGAAAAAATAGCCACGGGGTATCGCTGTAATGCAATACTGACTACTTCTAAGTATCTATAAAATCAGAAGCAATATGATAAAATAGAAACAAGTAGGGGATTCATTTGTTACAAAACATTACACTAAAAACACAAATATTGCACAAAATAATCGTATTTTGTAAAGTTGTGAATAATCCCGCGGGCCGCAAAATTACACAAGATGGGCCGTTGGTTGGCTACCCCTGATCTAAAGCATACGTTATTAAATGCTCGTACGAAAACGAACCCTTAACAAATAATTGAGCGTGACTCACGATCTCACAATCCTTAGCACAAACCGACTCGATCAGCTGCTGCCTTTCAACTAAATGAGAAATGATGGTGAACGGTAAACACAGGGGGGGGGGGTAGATATCTATATGACATAATAACACATTCTTACCACTGTTGCCAGTTGGGGTATAGTTTGAAATTCCTAGTTTTTCGTAGAATAAGAGGAAATAACATTTGAAAATAAGAATTATTCTGTTAATAATCTTATCGAGGCCAAGTCTAGACCCGCCCCGAGGTCTAGGCTCTGGCCTTAAAACATTCCTGGATATCTGTTACAGAAATTCTTGTTGAATTAAGATAACTTTTAATCGATTATTAATCGTTTCTTGCTGAGAGACTTACTATTAATTAACAACTGAGCTTGAATTCTTCACAACGAAAATTATGCAAATATATCGCACTGTACTTAAAACTAATTTTTTCTATGAAATAACTTACACAAAATCATTTATAATCTTTAATTTAAGAATTGGAATGAATTTTGTTATTGAAATGCATGCTGTCAAAGTAGTACAATTTCTCTGCAGCATTGCTGCAAATACGAATGTGTGAAATGGAAATTTCAAAATAGGAAAAAAGGAAAAAAATGCAATGGGTTCTTGTGTTCCATTAAGGAAAGATCTCAATAATTCTATCAATAAAAATATATTATTTTAACAAATTTCATTTTAAAGATACCAACAGTTAATAAATTAATTATTTTAAATATATTTATTTTAATATTAGTTCGCACACTTATTAGAATGTGTATTTAAATATATTTTTATTATATATAATTCAGGAGACTAAATTTTATTTTATTTTTTATTTATTGTTTCCTATTTGGAAAGATTACAAGATATAATAGCTGAACTATTTTCTTTTCGAGCAATAGGCAGCATTTTAAATTTAACCTTCTTAAAAAGATGGAGATGTTGCACAGGAAAAATATGACGCAATTTATTTTTCGCAGTTATGTACTCATAATAAATACTCAATTTACGTCGTTTTGGAGATCACGATTCCCAGACATTGCTAGATTTCTATTGTATGTTTTTTAAATGTTTATTCAGTTTCGAAGAGATATAGAAATGATACCATTTTTGTGCATTCATCTCCATTTCAAATGAATTATTTCTATTGTTAGGCATTTTTTACTATCATATATATGTTTTCATATACGAAGCGAAATGTTTGTTTAAACTAATGTAAATATACTTATAAAATAGATTGCACCGGAGTGAGTATTGAAAGAATTGTATGCATTTTGCATTGTTACACATCCTTGTTTTATTTTTGCATATTTTTATACTATATTTCCTTTATTTCAGTTTTCCATTTATATAGTTATGTTTGATTTGAATTATTTTTCCACTTAGTATCTCTTTCCTATTATTTTATTTTTATAATTATTATTATATTTTATGAGGCTTTTTTCTTACTCTTAATATTCAAATTATTTTGTACAGAATAATTTTTTCTTCTTCAGGCTCTTTTCTTTAATTGACTTCTGGAGAAAATATTTCATCCTAAAATTCTTTCAAATAAAAATATTACTTCTTTTTCTAAAATAATTAAATAGCTTTAATCCTTAAAATTCCAAAACAAGTTATTCATCATTGAATTTTTTTACTCATAAACATCAGATAACTATTTATTGACATTGGAAATCTGATAGGGAAGGAAAAATCGTTTGCGTTCCTTTGAGCTCAATAAATAATCCATAAAAAAAAAATTTTTTTTGGTTACTTCGAATTTTTTGTAGATTCTTTTATTTGGAATAATATCTTTCTATTTTTGCAATTTATTTTAAGAAATTGGAGCTTATTGCAATTCTTCAGAATGAAATTAGATCCAAGTAAAATAATTCAGTTATTCTTAAATGTTTCAATGTTACTAAGTTTAAATTAATGAACTAGTTAAAAATGAATTATCTCGATTCTAATTTCTTCAAACGGTTAAAATTAAACCTATTACTAATTACTCTTGTTTTTTGCTTCCAGTGTTATTTTGTACCTCGGGATTCCTCTAGATAATTAGTGAAAAAAGATGTAATTGATTACTGTTAATCAACGTAATCTTGTCGATAATTTGTTTAACTAAGAGAAAATGACTGATGACATCGAAATGCTAATTATAATATCAAAGACAAGTATCATCTCCGTTAAATAAATATCTGTTTAGGAAAGCAGTTATTTTTTGATACAATGATTTACTACCTATAGTATATCGAGTTTGAGCTTATTTTAAATTATTGTATCAATATCTAATGAGATAGAGATTCATTATTTTAAAAATATTATATTCAAAATAATCTAATGTATTACCGTAATCTCTCGAAGTAAATATACATAATATCTAAATTTGGGTTTTATATTCTATGCCTTTTAAGACTTTGAGAATGTGTTACTAATTTGTTTTTACCCTTTATACAAAATTTAAAGAAAAAAACTGTTAGGTTTATTTCCTTAAACGTATTGCGATTTACAATACTAGTTTAAGTTTGCTTCTCATATCTAAACTTTCAAGAATATTAAAATAAGTAAAATAATATTCAGACGAAAAATACATACTCAGAAATATAAAATAGTCATGCTTAAAAAGTGTCAGTGTTTATTTCCTTGGTGAAAAGATTTTTCAATTAATCTTGAATTAGAATTATTCTTAGTTATGTTACTTGGGTCAATTACGACTTTTAAATATATTTTTGATACATTATATCTTGTTTACACTTATAAAAATAGAATAGTGTACTCAGTATTTCAAAGTATTTTTAAATACCTTGCATAATTGCATTTCTCAATGGTTGAACCATTGTGCGTTTCTCAAACTGTGGGGCGTGCCAACCTAGGGGGCGTGATAACCCTACAAGAGGGGCGCGAGTATATCGAAAAGACGAAAACAAAACATTATTTTTAAAAAATTATTAATTTAATGAAAGGAAGCAAAACAAAATACATTCTGGCATAATAAAAATGAAATACAACTTTATATTGATATATTACAGTAAATACTGTTTTTGTGTGGTAGATAGGTACTGCATAAAAAGAAACCGCACAAAAAAAATGCGAAAAAATTCATAAATACTTACTTATAACTAAAAAACTTTGTCGATATACTACAGGAAAAAAATTATGCGGTGGAGAGAGACCGCATAAAAAAGCCGCTCTTAAAAAACATGTCAATTATTTATGAAATTTATGAGAAAATATTTCCAAACAAAATAAATAATTAAATCCTACGCAGAAATTTTCAAAAAGTATATACATAATTCACTGTTACTCATCGTAATCCAAATCGTGCATCTTCCTGTGATGAATTAGTTTAAAATAGCATTCGTCACTTGAAGATACGATTTCAATTGTGCCACCATAAAGTAAGTGATAAGTTGGCGGTTGACGAATAAGACGACGGTTGGTTGTTCAGTTGCTTATGAACGTCACGATAACCAGTTATGCATGATCGAAGCTCCCCCCCCCCCTTTTAGGAATTTCAAACTCCTTTCAGAATTGGTATCTAATTTTAAAAAATGATTTTCCAATTTGTTGCAAAGCTGGATCCCTGCATATATTTTAGCCACTCTCAAAAAATCCAGTTCTTGTCCGTCGTCATAATCTGTCAAGTTATTGATAGATTATGACTGTCATTGACAGTTTCGTCTTCATTCAAGTGTGTCGAGAGAAAGCAATTGAACGTACATTGTCAAGAGACTGTTTGAAGCTAATGAACAGAGCGTTTTAAAGTGTACTTATGTCCATTAATAGAAAACATTTCAGTAGTGCCAAAGCCATTGAAACTAATATACCACATAAAAAAAAGATCGTGTAAAAAATCGTACAAAGGTAAAATCGCATCAAAAAGGACAGCACAAAAACAGATTCTACTGTACACTTATAAATGTATCAGACTGCGCAATGTATTTCATAATTAATTTAACAGTACTAAGCTAAGAACAAGATTAATAATTACCAGTGACCCAATGGGCATGCCATAAGATTATATACAAAATTTAATACTTATCTTGATAATTTGTACGGTTTATAATTAAAGTCGTATGGTAGCTTTACGTCAAAGTATATTATTATTGAATTCAATACATTGTTATTGTATGGAGGAATGGGCGATGAAAATTATGATTGAAAATTGGGTCGCAAGTATAGAAAATTTGAGAATGTACTGGCTTAACGTTTTTTACCGTACAGAAAGATAAAAAAAAAGTTTTGTAATCATCAAAGGTGACTTCTATTTTAATGTAGTCCTATCTACTCATAGTAGTTCAGAATTCATATAAAAATGAAAAAGGGTTTTTTTTTACCCTGATTACATACATAAATTCGGGTTTAAATTCTTTTTCTGGAAACCTCAGGCAAGAGGGGCGTAGATATATACAAATTAAGAAAAATTTGTTTCTTTGATTGTGTAAAAGAAAGCAAAATAAATTGAAATTTACCAAATTTAAAAAGCTTTTAGTAAAAATGGAAAAAGCTGAAAAGCACATAAAATAATTTTTTTCGCTTTAAACTAAACTATACTCAGTAGTGCAACAGTTTATAGGGCCAAGGGCACTATCCCCATCTCAGTTTACGTGACCTTAGGTACTGAGGTGCATGAGCAGAGGTTCCGGTCAGGTGGTCAGTCTATCGAACACCCATTTTTTATTTCTAATGCACACACAAGCTTGGTACTCATTTTTCAACCCACTGAAGGGAGAGGAGACTTTTCCCACCCCGGGATTTGAACCCCGATAAGGTACCACTCGACCACTAGGCTCTATTTGATTGCTTTATTTTTGTAAATAATACAAAATACAGAGAAGAAACAAGAAGTTCGTCTGCTGCTCCAAGCGAAGATTACTGGTTGCTAAAGTTGTATATCAGGGAATATGATCACCTTTTGATGCTGTACAATTTTCACAACGATGTTCCATGTTGCGAATGATAGTGTGTATAAATTGGGATGAGAGTTTCTGCTACTCTTGCAGCAGAATGATTTTGAGCATAGCAATATTCCTTCGATATATTGATGGAGGCTGTCGAACTGAACCTATAGAAAAGTGAAGGTTCGGGATTCCAGCAGTCATTATGGAGGTCTGCATGCCTCCAACGTGATAATATCTATTTCTGCGATATAAGGAGGGTCACGATTTCTCCAGATTATGCTGAGACTTCTGCGCATGTTCTAATCTCTCCGTGTAAAGTTTTTTTTTTAATGGGGCTTGCATTGTGGTATTTTTAACCTTTGCAGACTTAGTACATTTCCCAGGAGTTGGTATCACTTTTTAACGCGGCACCATATAGGTATACCAATTGCGACAAGTAATTTCAACGCCCAGTTTCCACCCCAGAGGGAGACACCTGAGCTCTGAGGATGCAAACCAACACTAGGATTTAATTTTGTGGGAAGCACCCATGCCCAGTATCGTACACAAAAATTTTTCAAGGAGGGGGTCCATGGTCGAAAGTCCCCCAACTCGTATCATACCTCAAGACAACACCAATTGATTCTTCTGATTTTGTCGATTTTGTTAACAAAAAACAGTAAAAAATAAGTAATTAAATTTATAATTAGCAATCATTAATAAAATAAATTGTTAATACAATTACTTAATTAAATTTTACATTATATATTTAGGATTATCATCAATCGAAAAAAAACTCAAAGCTTTGGGGGGGGCCGGACCATTAGGGCACCCCCTTGTATGCGCCACTGCCCAAGCCTGACAAACACTCCAGGGATCTTTCACATGCCGTATAATCATTGGACATGCCCACTATCGATTTTCTTCATCATGGAAAATCTACCGAATGTCGCCGGGGTTGAACCCGCAACCTTGGGTGCAGAAGGCCAGCTACAAACCAGCCACGCCACCCAGGCGGCAATCAGTGTAAAGTGAATTATAATTCATCGAAGAGTATCATATTGCTCAACTGGTTTATGTTCCTTTCCCATGTTTTAATTTCAACACAAGCAGACTTTCTTTTGTATACAAGTGTACAGCACGCAGATATTGTGTGGACGGTGACATACACACAAAGACAGATTCAGCCAGAGAGAAGAGCCTTTAGTAAATGTTACCAAAAGGTTCTAGATTTTTCATAAAAATAAAATAAAACACAACTTTTATATAAAAAAAAATTTTAAAAAAAACTTTTTCGTGATTTAATCAAAAGATGTCACTATACACAAGTCAGTTTCTCTAAGTAAATTAAAATCAATAGTTAAATTTTTAGGATTTTCTGCTTCTTTTAACAGTTTATTTTTTCAATTGTCCTGTTATTTTAAATTTTGGACATCGGTGTACTACATTTTTATAATAAACTTGGCAGCATTCATGATTATTTTTCAGGTTTACTTGTTTATTTCTTTCAAATAGTGCTTATTTGCGTTCAGGTAAGATAAATTTTTCGTTCAAAATCTATTCTCGAAGGTATGCTGTGCGAAAATTTTAAATTAATTTTTTATTTAGTAAATGAGGGGGAAAGTTGCGGCACAGTATATGTACTGCCGAGTTTAAGGATTAAAGTCTAAATTTTATTAGATAATAACGTTATTAAAAATGAAAAGCAATTTAAACATGTATTTATAACATATATCGAAGAATCCGAGCTGTTAAAAATAAACCGGAAAGTAAAGTAAAAATAAAAGTCGGAGAAGCTTTCACGAGGAAAAGGAGCGTGGGCGGAAGAAAAGAATGCAATTAGTTAACAAGCAGGTAAAGGATTAAAGTGATTAATTAGAAGTTGTCGAAATAAGTCTTTTCATGTCCGAAACTAACAACAATGCATCAGAACAGAGAATAAGCTCCGAGCAGATGTTTATTCAGATATCTATTAATCATCTTATATACGAATAAAATTCAAACAATTGTCTTTTGATGCCGAAGTTTATAATAAAAATATTGAACGTAGTTCAATCAATATGTAGTGCAGGTTAAGAATGATATTTAATGTCTTTGAAAATAGCTATAAACGATGTACTACTGAAATCCAAAAGAGAATTATTATGACTAATAGATGTCTTAATGGAATACGAAAAATATATGAAATCGAATGTAATCAAAAGAAAAACAAAGGTTCTATTGTATAAAAGTATTTTAAATGCATGTGAAACTTGGCCCATATCTCGAACAGATAACATGATAAGTATCTACGAAAGGAAGATTTTAAGATTTGTTCTTGGAGGAATTCAGAAAAATGGAAGGTGGCGAAGATCAAATTTCAAGCTTTATCAATCATATAAAGAATATGACATAGTTAACTTCATCAAAATGCAACGAATTAAATGGGCAGGTCACGTTGTCAGAATGAACGAAGACAGCACCACTAAAAAAAGTCTTCAAATACCAACCAACTGGCACACAAAAAAGGGCAGACCTAATCTTAAATGGATTGATGGCTGAGGAAAAAATCTCCTAGTTTTGAGAACTAAGAATTGGAGAACACTAGCTGGAAGACTGGCCAGGAAAAGGTTTCTTGAGAAGACCATGGCCCACCCTGGGCTGTCGAGCCATTGAGGAAGGGATGAAGGAAAATAACTATTTTAGACATGTAAATTGAACGAAAACAAATTTATTTTTTACAATTACATCTCAAAATATTGTATTACAGTGGCACACACAAGAATTTTCCAAGGGGAAGGGATGTCGAGGTTATAAAGTTTAAAACTGACAAAAAACTGTAAAAAATTAAGTTATTGAATAAATAGTTAGTACTAATTAATAAAATACATTAAATTAATTACTTGATGAAATACAAGTAATGAAAGAATTGTCGACATTGTTGTGTCATGTTAGCTTAGCAGTAAATGTGATGAGATGACTCAACTTTTAACCTTGTCTGTTAACAAAACAGAGAGGAAAGGTAACCAATTCCCTCAAGAATACATTCCAGAGTATAATACGAAGCAAATGAATAGTTCAGTTCTGAGAAAATAGAGTGCTTTATGTTTGCATACAATTCAGTTTTAAAGGGGAAGAAAAAGAGAAAATAAATTTTATTTTTTCATTTATTCAAACTGAAATTATTACTACCTCTGTTTGGAATTATTTTACGTACTGTATGCATAGGATTATAATCAATCGAGAAAAAAAAATCAAGCACAATGGGAGAGGGTCCCCTGAACCTTCCCCTTGTGTGCATCTCTATTTCTGAAGTCGAAATTTAGCGCACGCACACATTTCGTTCTGAACTTATTGACACAATTTTCAATGCCCCCTTTGTGAACGTCCTAAAACACGCATAATATATGCTTCCAACTTTTCAAGTCTGTATACAATCCACAGAGTTAAAAAAAACGAGAAAAAATAAATATTCTCGCACGTACTTGATCCAAACACATATATTCTTAACATTTATCACACTCAGACTTCATCCCCCAACAATAGGGAACCCAGTCCTAAGCAAGCACCTTTTAGAAACAGTGTAAGGAGCATAAGTGGACGATATATATCCCCGTGCACGCATCTGCTACGTATTCCCAATAGAAGGAAAGAATGCCAGGATCTGAGGAAAAGGATAACCTCGAAATAAATGAGATATTTAAGGCGATATAAATATCCTAACGAAAGTCCTGTAGGATATGAATATATATATATATGCAGGAAAAGAAAAATGTAAGTCTTTATCAATAACTGGAATAGGAATAACGCTGTAGGAAGAAAGAAAATATGGTTTAAGAAAAATGTGAAAAATGTGTGTGTGTATGGAAAATGTGAGATATAGATGAGTTTATGATGGATAACATTTTGTAAGTGTTTTTCCTGATTTTTTTTCATCTCTTCATAATTGTGCTTGTTTGCTGATGAATGTTAGTTCAAAATTAACAAGTAATATAAAAAAAAGTTTTTTTAAGTCAATTCCTACTTGAATCACCAAAAAAATTTATTTTGGTTACTTTTTATTAAATAGTTACAATATAAATATGTACACACATATGACAGAACCACAACATTAAGTGGCAATTAATTTTTATTAATTATCATTAAAGTATCGCATTGTCATCCAAAACAATCATGTATATAAAATTTCAGTTCAACTGAATGATTTGAAACGTGAGGGAAAATAATCTTTTAAAGTTTTGACTCAAATCGCTAAAAATGAAGCCAATATGGTTGTATCTGTAATTCTGTAAATATTTAATTCCAAGCAGTTAATTTTAATTAATTATAATTAAATTATCGTATTGTAACTCAAAACAATAGTGTATAGAAAATTTCAGCTCAACTGAGAGCTTTAAAATGTGAGAAAAAAACCAAGTCGCCAAAAACGATGCCAACGTGGCTGTATTTGTAATTCTTTGAATAATTAGTTTTATTCAATTAATTTATTAATTATAATTAAATTACTGTGTATATAAATTTTCAGCTCAATGGAGTGTTTTAAAATGCATTTTATTAACGATTAAAAATTTGAACAAAATAAATATGTAAAAACATATATATAGAGAGAGAGTGAGCTAATAGTAGGAATTGAAAAAAAAACTATCTTCTCAATAAACATATGTACTTGCAGATTTATCTGAACAGTAGAAATGTCTGAGATCGCCCTGATGTTACATTTGTCTGAAATAGATAAATTCATCGTTTGAGTTATTTTTGCATGTGCGTTTGTATTAGTGTGTATGTGTGCGTTGGAATTTCGAATAACTTCTTATTTTAAAAATTCAAAGAGTGTATTATGATAAAAAAATAATTTTTTTAAAAGTAAAACATATATATAGTTTTTTCCCTCTTTAAGACGTGTGTGTGTTTAAGATACATTGAAAAGTGACATGGTATAATAATGTGACATAATTGATAGATTTTCGACACATTAAACCAATACTTTACACTGTCCATTAAAAAATTACCAGTTCATTGAATTGAGCTCCAAGTTTCGACTTTCATGAATGGAAACTCACCAAGAACGTACGAGGAAGATTTCTTTGAAAAATGAGAAATACAATTTTAGAATAAAACTACTCTGAAAATATAATCGGAATAAAAATAAATTTATCTTTAAAATAAGTACCGTATTTATTTGAATTTATCCACCATCGATTTTTAGCCACCCCGGAAATTCTCAACAAGATTTTGTGAAAAATGAAAAATAGTGTAAAATGTTTTATAGGGGTATCCAATTTTACGAAAAATGATAACTCTCTCTAATAAGAAGTGAATAAATAGTTATTTTATCAGCATTATAAACTTTTAAACATATGCATGAACCTGTAATTTCTCTAAGTACCCCATTCATTTTTTCCTTCGATTCTAAGCCGAATTTGAGTTTCGGTAGCATTAAAATTGGAAAAAAAGCGCTGCTTAGATTCGAATATAAATACAGTATTTTACTTCAATGAAATCATAAGCAGAAAACTAATAAATTTTATATATACTCGAGTAATCTCTAAAAAAATTTAAGAAAAACTTAAGGATATGTGACGGATCTATGCGCCATTCTACTAATCCCTTCATGACTCTTTAAGGAAAATATTTATTTCAACCAACTTTCATCGAGAAAAGAATCGTGATTATGTAAATGAAGTATATTATATAAATTCTGTTTTCTCGAGTTCGAGAGTTGACACGTTGGAGTAGGCATGTTGGAGTTGGCAAATAAGAGTTAACATAAAGTTTGCAAATTAGTTGTTAGTTGAAGATTGAAAGAGAGTGGAATTAGTTAGAGGTCTTGAAGTTGTCCAAGAAAAAGATCACAGAGGGTGGATCTAACGACATTGATCAAGCCGAAGAGAGCTCCTGCAAGTTTCCAGTGGAGGATCCGATGCATAAAAAGTACAGGTATTAGAAGTTAGCTTATTAGTGTGCGAGGTAGTTATATTTGAGCGTATTTAAGCTATCTTAGATTCAGTTGAGGGTCTGTAGTAGTATCCCCGTGTTATAGAATCTCACCTCCGCGCTCTACTATATATCTACTTTAATTAGATTTGTTTTGTGTCTGATTGATATTTGGAATTAATAAATTTATTAAATTGAAATCATGTCTGTGGATCATTCGGTTTCTTTCACACCTCTAGCTGGGTTTACAGGTAGACAAAGGGGTTCAGATGTAAGCAGGAACCGACCGCTATCACAAATACACAAATAAAAAATAGCTATTATCTTGAATTTTCACATTTTATTAAATAATTTTTTGTAAATGTACGTTTCATAATCTGTTATCTGACTAAGACGTTTTTCCTCCACCCATGAAATTATCTGTCCAAACGGTTTGATGTAAATCCATTGTTTTTACATACTACGAAACAACCCCCCTTGCCATTTTTTTATTATAAACAAAATAATAGAAGAACTTCACATAGAAAACTGCAATTAATCCTTCCTATTGTGTATTTTACTTCGAAATCTCACTTTAAAACTGACTCATACAACTTGTAATTACGTTTATTGCTATAATTCGTATTGTGTTAAAGTATACAAATTTACTTCTAAATACCTCCTTTACATGTTAAGTTTAAATATTTAATTTCCCTTTTAACCTATTATCAGATGGAAAAAGTCATAAGCACTTGAACCTATTCGCTCCTCCTATTTTGTTAATTTAAACCTCCATATAGATGGTCATCTTTTATTACCGCTTAAAAAAAGCACACTAAACTATTCGAGAAATTTTCACTGCAAACACAATTAATCTTGTGTTATGTACGTAAAATAATAATTCCCAACATTCTGGGATAGCGTGGAAAGTCTCAATTTATATTTTAGAGCATATAGTTATTATTTTCTCTTTCTGTTCGAACACATGCTAATTTAGCCTACTTCCCATGCACATAAAAGTCTTAAATAAATGATGGTCATTTATCATACGTAATTTTCCCTCTATCTTAATTTACTCATGGCATCTGACACATTCTCATCATTTATTACTTTCAAATATTAGTTTCAAAGAAATTTCTTTAAGAATGTGCGAACAAAAACAAAGATTACGATACCAGCTCATCAATTTGGTAAAAATTAACAAATAAAGCTACATATATCAATAAATAAGTTATAAATAATAATTAAGTAAAGCAGTGCTTCTCAAAGTTTCAATCTTCGTGACCCAATATTCATTTACAATTTCATTGCCCTCCCCCTTCCATACAATAACAATGCATTTAATTCAATCATACCATACTTTGACGCTAAAACTACTGCGATACGACTTTAACCTCTAAGTGCCATTGCCGTATATAAACGTCTCGTTCAGCCAAAGCGGTAATTGCACGGAACGTATATATACGTATGTCAGAAGTACGATCTTTTCTGTGCACTGTTATCCATAAAATTATTCCGAAGGCTTTGGAATGCAATAAAAGGATATTTACAGTGTTTGGGAAGAATTTACTTACTCCTTCCTCCCCCCCCATACATCACATACGCATGCCTACGTGGAAAATGGCTGCATTGGTGAACAAATCCCGTAACTTTTAATCGGCAGTTAAGGGATTAATTATAAACCGTACAAATTACTTTGATAAGAGTTATTTTGTGTGTATAATTTTATATATGCCAAGCCCATGGGGTCACTGGTAATTATTAAACGTGTTCTTAACTTAGTTAAATTCAGTATAAAATACATTGTGCAGTACTTATACATTTATAAGTGTACAATATTAGTGTAAATGTGTATTTTATTTCTTATTATGTCAGAATGTATTTTGTTTACTTTCAGTAAGTTAATAATTTTCTTAAATAATCTTTTGTTTTCGACTTTTCAATATGCTTGCACGACCATCGTAAAGTTATCACATCCCTTTAGGGTGGCACGCCCCACAGTTTGAGAAACGCTAAGTAAAGGGTTTAAATGCATATTAATCTGCATATAATTTATGCATGCGTACTAGGGGGGACCGTGGTTATATAGAGGAAGTAATTATTATTATTCCAAACCTAACTATATGAGGAAAAGCTGGCTCCATAGAATTGGATTTATCCGTGTTTCAATACATCAGAGCGGAGAAATTTTAACAAAAACACCGATAATCATTCCAATTGGTAGTAACTCAGAAAATAATATGAATTTTTCAAAAATCCTAATTCAGGCTCTCCAGGAAAGTGTTAGCTATATATAAGCAAAACATTATTATTATAGAAGCATTTTTCATAAAAAGAGAACGTTTTAAAAATAGGTAATTCTAAGTTCGTTTTTTTGTCAAAATATTACATTTAAATAATTTTTTATTGTAATTATATTCTAAAAACTACTCTTTTGCGTATTTTAAACTAAATAACACTAAATAATAAAAAAACAAATACTCGTTTGCCCGCTTTTGCAAAATCATGGTTTCAAACATAGTCGGATACTTTAAATAAACATTATTCCGATCTATGAAGAAATCTCTAATTTATTTTTTACACACGTCTCTTTCTTTTATTTTTATACCCTCTGCACCTTTTAATTTCAGTCTTACTTTTTGGTAGTACGCATTATACGCCGTATTATACAATAACTATTTTTTCATGATCAATAAATTTAATGAATTAAATTTTTTTTAAAAAAAATTTTATTTGAATTGTATCTTATAATAGCAATACTAAATGCTATAAATAAGTTTCTAACACACTACAAACTCAATCAACCTTCGTCATCAAACCTTGAACATCAAAAAAAAAAGTGCTTAACCTACTTTCCTCCGATTCCAATAGATAAAAAAGCCCATTAATACGAATATCGAACGGACCAGTTAAAGTCAATTGAATCATCCGATTGATAGTAGTCAATGGAATCCGTTATCTCAGTCCATCTCGATTGGATGGAAGAGACTGATGATGGGGCTGACACGAACAAGCCTCGTCCTCAGTGCCTGCTGGTGACCTTCGCTGAAGACCAACTCCCCTGAGGAACAATCCCCAAGATGATTGTTCTTGAATGCTCTTTTCCAAGTTCCTGGTGCACAGACGGAAATGATCTATTCTTCTCATCGTTGTAACAGATGGGATTCTTTTTATAAGGTTTGTCAGAGGCAGTGTTGGGTATGTGTATTTGAGGTAATGCATTTTAAAAGAAACCTAAATTGGGCTTTAGGTTTCTTGTAGAAGAAATAATGACTATTTTTAGAATGGATTGTTGAATTTGTTTAGTCTATGTTCGTAATGTATTGGTAAAAAGTAATATCTTGGTCACATATATTTTCCTTTTGCTCCAAGCATTTCTTCTACGATATATTTATTTTGTTTATGGACTAACGTTTTGTTTCTGCAATCTTTTCAAGGAGCATTAAAAATGAAACGTAGTATTAGTTTTTAGGAACCAGTTCCATAAAAAGTTATTCGCTCGCACTTTGATAAGTACGGTAATACTTGTAGTCGATTAAAACAGAACGTTTAAAGAAAAAATTAATTTATGCTTGGATAAGAATTCGATTCACTTTTCTTCTTAAGTCGAGTTCTGTAGAATAAAAAATCCGGAATACAAATTGCATAAAATAGAGAAAATGAAAGATATTTCGTGTTTCTTCTTTATTTTTCTGTTTATAAACTTCATCTCTGTATCAATTTTTTGAAATTTAAAAATATTTATTTAGATCAATATACTCAAATTCTAACTAACAGTTATGGTTACATTTTGCATAATGGTAGAATAATGGTACATTTTCAGGTACTCTATATTTCATATTACATGAACAAATCGTTCTACAATTTTAGGATGGTAAATAAAATATTAGCTTTGATTAAATTAATCTACATTAATATCTATTAAAATGCACGAAACAATGGCTTTCATTATTTCAAATACTTGGAAAACTATTAAAAGACAATTACTATGGCTAACAGAAGTATTAATGGAATACGAAAATATATGAAATCGAATGCAATCAAAAGAAAGACAAAGGTTATATTGTATAAAAGTCGTTTAAGATCAGTGTTAACTTATGCATGTAAAACTTGGTCCACCTCTCGAACAGATTAGAACTATCTATAAAAGGAATAGTTCAAGAATTACCTTCGGAGGAATTTAAGAAAAGGACACTAGGCAAATTTTGAACTCTATCACTCATATAAAGAATCTGGCATCGTTCAACGAATTAAATGGGAAGGCCACCTGGTCACAATGGTCTTAATGGCCACCAAAAAGTCGTAAATGCCCAACCAATTGACACACGGAGAAAAGGCAGACCAAATCTAAGATGGATTGATGGCCTAGAAAAAGACCTCCTAGTTTTGAGAACTAAAAATTGGAGAAAACAAGAAGGTTGACAAGGATAAGGCTTTTTTTGAGAAGGCCGCCAAGACCCATCCTCGGTTGTCGAGCCACTGAGGAAGAAAGGAAGGGGAAAACTATAGTATTCTTTGCAAGTAATTTTAAACTTAAAGAAAAATGACGTTGTTTCCAATGAGCATTAAGTGTATTGCATAAAATTACGCAATTTAAATTATCGCAGAACGGAAATTATATACTTTTGATTCTTCGTTTACCGAATTTTAAATCAAAACCATAACAAATGATCAAATGAAATGGGCAATTTCGAATTAACACATATTTTTCAGTTTTTGGGTGGTTAAACTACTGAATAGCATTGAAATGTCCAAAGGCTATTCATTAGTTTAACCACTCAAAAACACAATATTCTACAAGTGAGATTAAAAAAATTCTCTTCTGATAAGCAAAAAAAATTTATTCATGAATAAATGAGACTCCGAATTTTTTTTAATACATCGCAACTTGAAGAATTTTTTTTATGGTTACAAGGGACAGGAACTCTTGAGTAAAAAAGCATAAACTCCAAATTTATCCAAGGATTTAGATAAGTGGACCATTTACAAGCAAATAGTTTTTAAACATATGTATAATTACCAATATTAGTACATATCATCGAAGTAACTTATTGAGTCTTCAATATTTTTGAAACAAATTCAGTTTTCAGAAAAAAAAAGGTATTTGATCTTCTATAAGATTTTTTTCAGTGAAATATTAAGTCTGTAGTTATCAGGACAAGAACAAAGACACTTTTTACTAGATTTTATTTGTTGTTGAAAAAACTCCATAAATATTCCTGTGTATTTTAGAATGACTGTTGTAAACGAACTTAAATAATTTTCAAATAACACAAAACCACAACGTAAATCTTGACTTTTTATATGATTACTTTTATGTTCATTTCAGCCTCGAAAAAATATAGACAACAGCTACTATTATTCTGACACATTCAAGTGGATTAGTTCTCTCTATTGTTTAACTTTTTCTACTATTATGTATTATTTGTTTTCATAGGAGGAGGAGTGTTTTGCTTACTATTGTAAATAAACACGTAAAATTCTCCGCACGCGCGCGAGTATGAGTAAAGTTGAGGGCAAAAGAGCTTTAACTTAATGTAGTTTAGGAAGAAATGTAAAATAATACAACATTACACATTAACATCTTGAACAACTTTAATGTTAGTTACCACACAAAATTGAAATGATATAAAATTTGAAATTTGTCTCCAAATTCAGAGAAATATTTGATATACTTGGCAATTTCTATTCAAAGAAATCTATTTTTTAGAAAATATAACTATATTAATTACTTAAAGTAAAAAACAGAAAAATTAATCAATATTCATTCCTTTACTGAATATACTGAGCATTCTATAAACTCAAAATATGCAACGAAATAAAACAAAGAAAAACAAACATTTAAGAAGTACAAATTCTTATAATTAGTTGGTAACCATCTAAGCCCTTTTTTTCTCCTATTTCTTTTGAAAAGTTACCATATACGGTTAGATTTCAATTTAAACTGCTAAGAATCAATTACATAAAGTTAAAGCAGACTTATACGATATAAAATTTCATAACTCAGACTCCAAAGTATTGCATAAAACTTTCTTTTAAAAAACTAGGATTAATCTTTTAAAAATTTAAAGAAAGAAAATGATACAATATAAAATTCCGATGAATTGCAAAATATCGGTAGCTGCTAAGAATAAAATATTTGACTCAATAATAAGAATGAATCTCTGACTTCACCAAGCAAGAGAACTTGATTTGGTTTTTCCAAGAAAAAAAGTACTGAGAAAGTTAAGAAATGACTCTTAAGTCGAAACGATTTTTTCTTTTGAAAATGTACTTTAATGTTTTATGTTGTTCTTTCTTTTTTTAGATTAGATCATTTTTAATACATTTTTTACAGTCTCTGGAGTTAGATCTTCATAATAATTGCATTTGTTTGAACAGCAATTTGCTTTTGAATTGATCATTTTAAAGCTTAAATATAAAAAAGTGCTCTAAGTACAGTGAAACATGTTTAACACACAAAAACACTTAAGACGAGATATCGTTTAATAAGAAATAATACAAAGGTCCCGAGAAATTTTATGTGTTTTTATGCATTTTTCCTTTTAACACGAAACGAAAGTCGCTTAACATGAAAACATTTTCCTTCAGTGAATGAACAAAATATAGAAAACTCCAGCCGGATTGGACTGACCTATTGTATTATCGGAAGAATTCATTGCAGTAGATGATATAATGTTTGCACAGCCTCAACTTTGGTAGACAAAGACATTTTTTAGTTTGTTCAAAGCTCAAAAAATATTAATGATGCGGATTCCGACGATGAAACTGAAGTGAATAAATCAGCTCCTGTTCCCACATCATCCGAAATGAGGAACGTCATAAAAAGTATGCGCAGTTATTTACGCGCACATTCTAATTGTGAAATGAATAACAAAATAGACGACATCGAACAATTTGTTGACAATTTGATGCTAAAAAAAAATTTAACGAGTCTTACAGTAGTCGCATATGATGTGTAACATCTGACATGTAATCGTGGTAAATACCTAATAGCAACTTAAAACCTGAAAAAATTAATCGGGTAGGATTAGAAATAATTTTCTATCGAATAATTATATCTTTAATGAAAATTTTATTTAATTAACACAAGAAGTAATGCAATTTTTTTATCAAAAATAATTATTCTTGTTAAATTTGGGGAAGAGTGAAGACAACAGGCTTACAACTAAAATATGACACATATACTTGTGATTTCAAAGTATTTAAAAACTGTTGAAAAACAGCGTCAATAACAATACCACTGTTAGTTGTCGAAACATTTCAAGCTTGAGCTTCATCATTCAAAAAAGCTATGAGTGGCCCAGCTTCTGACAAACAGAAGAGAGTTAACGTTAAAAATACCACTCAAAATCATGGGAAGCGAGTGATAGTTTTTTTTAAAAAGTGCAGAACCACCTTCGGTATATGGTAAAAGTACAAAATGCAGGAAATCTTTAATATTTTGAACCGTTTGATTCGGAGAAATGAATACAACAACCAAAATCACTGTCCTCAGATTTCATACACAACGAGCCCTGATACTTTGACAATTGAGCGTAAGAATCGCAAGCGTATCCTGGATGAAGTCAAATAAGACTTGATGGTATATGCGAAGTCGATTTAGAGTCAAGAAAATGAAACCGAGTTTTTGAATTCGAATCTTTTGAAATGCTACATTTAACAATATAAAAAAGGCTGGCAGCTTGATGGCTACTAGAGTTGGACCCCGATGCGAGGGTAGCGAAGAGACACCACGAAGCGTGCTGATAGTTCAAATAAAATAGTGCGTGCTGATTGTTCAAATAAAATAGTGCGTGCTTCCCTGACTTCCTGTTACACATTTCCGTCCCTTTCTACAAAATCACTCCTGCTAATATCCAGCAACCGAGAGGAAAGATGTTACACATCAAAAACAATGGGAAGAAAAATATCAGATTACGTTCCAAAAAGTCAATAATTGTTTTGTTTTTCAAAGAATTTGAAAATTTTGTATTACATTTCTTTATGTTCTTGTGAATGTTTTTGTTTCATTAAATTTTATTGAACATATGCATATACAGTCGACTCTCGTTAATTCAAACTTTCGATAATACGAGCTTCTCGCTAATTCGAAGTATATGCTCAGCCCCTAGCAAAAACTCTTAATATTTCGAACTAAAACATACCATTTGTACACTCAATACTTCGAAATAAAATCTGTGGCTGGCCGGACTCCAACATGCGATAATTCGAAATTATCTTATAAAAACTCTCAACAATTCGAACACTTACTATCTAGAGTCCTGTAGCAAACAGGTTGGAGCTTACATTGTTTGTGTTGTATCGTCTCTGCATGTCTTCCCTGTAACGTAGCCTCTTTGATGACTATCTGTCTGTTACCCCTTCTTTGTGTTTCCCTGTTCCTCAGGCGAAGATTGTGTTTTTAGCTTCGGAATGGCACAATAATTTATAGCTTATCTGTGTGACTCGTAGAATGTGGCACCAAATAAGACCCGGGCAAGACTGGACCCTGCCTTGAAGAACCAATAGAGTTGGGGACAGCGTCTGAGGGAACCGGGTGCGAAACGATTTTATTTCCAATAAAGAATTCAAGACATTTGGTGAGGCGTGAAAGAGTCCTGTTCGAGAATTACTATATAAATATATTCTTTTAATACATGACTGTTAACTTCTGTACAATATTTATACTGTGTAATATGTACTTTATAAGGAATTTACATCCCTTCTTCCCTGTGTCCCGGCTAGAGGTGTGGGGGGAACTACATGATCAGACGACATGATGAACTTCAATTATTTATTTATCATTATATTCAACTCAGACATAACAGTCTAAATAAGATAAATTTGATCAGTCAGGGTGAGAAAGTGAGACAAGATGGCGTGGGGAGAATATATTCGATCATGCAAATCTACCCTTACGTTAACTTTTTACAGAGCTTAATATTTTAAAGACCGCTCTAATAAGTTAACTCTTTAACGTGATTAAATACTACAGCACCTGAACTCTTGCAATCCTTTAATCTTTTAGGCGTGACCTTAAACACTTCTTTAATAGTTGAACTCAGCACTTCCTTACGATTCCAACTTCTCGCTTCGTTCACTTTTTACGTATACGTTTTACTGCCGATTTACTTCGCTTCTCATCGATTCACTTCACATCCAAGCTATCCTCACTTCGCTAACTCTCAAACTCGCGAATACAGAATATATATGTTAAGCTTAATTTACATAATCACGCTTCCTGTCCTCGGAGAAAGTTGGTTGAAAAAATGATGGCCCAAAAGAAATTCCCGAAGGGTTAGTAGAAGAAACCTTAGAGATCCGTAGCAACTTTTTAAAAATATTTCAAAATAATTGTATACATATGTACAATTGTTGTTTCATTACATAGTTTAAAAATTAAATGTGTTAGAAAAAAAAGCGGGAGGAGTTTTTTCTTACTCTCATGATAATTCGAAGCTTTTTATTGTTCCTTGAACTTCTAATTATCGAGAGTCGACTGTGTACATATCTATGTAAATAAAACAATCTCTAATAAACTTAATTAAGTTAATATACGTTTATTTTTTTGCAATATCCTTTAACACGAAAAATTATTTTAGACCTTTAAGTTTCGTAATAAATGATTTTCACAGCAATTATTTTGATGTTCTGAGATACATTTTTTCTTTTAATTGAGAAAGGTTATATATTTCCTTCGTGTTTATTTCCTTGTGCGTTGAAGAACTCAGATACTATCCCCAATATTTTTCGTAAATTACTGCTGGAAGAGAAGTAACTCAAAAATAAAACAAAGAAAAGTTAAATACGCTTCAGTCGAACACAAAGTGCGAGAAAAACTGTTTAATTGGCTAGCAACCAACGAAGGAATTATACTTACAGAAAGAAAGGATTAGCAATTAGGATTGTTAAAACTAATCATTTCTCTTCCAAACGAACAGAATAGCAGCAGAGCAGAAAATAAGTATTGAACAGGCCTTTAACTTCAGATCATTAGTATGAGCAAGTTTAAAACATCTGTTTGTTATACACTTCTATTTTCTGGCTACCGAGAGAAATAAAATTATATAGAGATCGGCAACCTATGGCACGCGTGCCACATGTGACCCGCGGTACAATTCTCAGTCGCACTGTACACTGCTCAACAACATTGTCAATTCTTGAGAGGTTGGAAGTTGATAAATTTGTAATGGGCAGTAATTGACAAACAACTCCACAATCATGAACATTTACGGAATTATGAAAAAATCTGAAGGATAATTCTAAAAATAAATTAGTTAATTTGTATTTTGTCATTTATATTTTGTAAACTATTGAATACTATTCTTGAAGAGATTTAATTGTTTCAAGAGAGAAAATTACAGTACTTTTTACATATCTATAAGTAAACAATCTTTCCTCATATGAAAAATATTTCAAGACCACAAAGAAGTTGTTTAACAACTGAATGCTAAGAATCGTGTCTAATTGAAAGTCTCAAATTATACCCCTGATTTTGTGATATGAAATTCGAACGCTGCAAGCATTAGGTTAGCATAAAAATTATTTTACTGATCTTTTGACTGAACTATAATAAAGGGAAATATTTATATTCTATGTTGTCTATTTCTTATTTTAATGAATATGTATAAAAATACATAATATATCTACACTTTAAAAATTTTTTTTTATCTTTATTGACGAAATAGTTATATTTTATGCTGTTTATTTTGATGTTCGAAATATCTTTAGAGGATGCAAAATTAATACATTTTAAAATTGTAAAATTATATTATTGACTTCTATTCTCTAACTCTCTTGAGAGGTTGGTGGTTGGGAAAGCGATCTAGGAGAACTTCCTGACCTGAATGAAGCCAATATTTACTGACACCTACCTGCCCGGTGCTCTAAGCTATAGACAACGACACACGTAATATAGCTAACTTGCAATATGGAATTTCGTCAGCTTCGATCTAACACCGTGAATCGGGTGGCATTAGTAATGTCAACATATGACCTTGTGTTACTTTATGCAACATTACAGTGGCTTAATCTATATAATCTCTTCAAATGATTCCTTTTTACTCTTTGACACGACTTCTAAGTCCTGCTATAGAGCTTGTTTTAAATAATTTTTCGAAACAAGTTTATTTTTTTTTTAATTTGAGCTGTTGATTCCTTACGGCTCAAATCACACGTATTTCCTCCTATGCGACTATTCTAAAACCATTTCGTTGTAATATTTTTAAAATATCTATAAAATTGTTTTTTTTTTAAAAAAAAGAATTGTATGTATTTTAAAGCATAATTTCGATAAATAAAAATTTCCAATTCTTATAAATTTCTAATTTAGTGAAAAATGTACGCCATTTTTTAAAAAAACTCACAAACATGGTAAAAATAAACAATTATTCTCCCTAATAATCTCCTTTTATTAGTTTAAACTTGTTTACAAATCTCGGCCCAACCCACGTAAAAACCCTATACAAACAAATAATATATGCTTCAGACATATCAGGCGTCAACAGATTTCCCAAAGTTAAAAAAAAACGAAAATTCAAAAAAGAAGATTCTGGCACGTACTTTTCCCAAACATATATCCTGCACTTTTATCCCCACCCTAGCTTATTCCCTACAATAGACAGCCCGGGTGTAGCAAGCACTGTTTGGAAGCGCCGTAAGGTACATAAGCTGACGATATATAACCCCTCACACACATCTACACGTAGCTCCAATGGAAGAAAAGGCGTGCCAGAATATATAAAAGGGGATGAACTTAGAATGAATTAGATATTTTCTGACGTTATAAATATCCTTCGCAAAGAAGAAATAAGTAGGATATGTGGTATAGTCATATATGTATATATACTTCGACATAAGTCAGCTATGGTAGAGATTGTGCAATTTCTTTATGCAAACAGTATAGGAAGGTATAGTAGAGACACAGAAAAGAATGAGATATGTATGGATTTGAATTGGAGAAAATTCTGCGTATGTGTTTGCCAAGGGATTCCTTTTTTTCCCTAAAAATTTCACTTCCTTGGATAGCGAATGTAGATTTAATGTTTAAAAAATGACGTTTTCCTTGTAAATGCAAAGTTTTGTAAGATGAAAGGGAAATATCTTCGAAACTTGTCTTGAAACCTCTTGCCAATTTCCCCGATATAGTTTGGTGGATTTCTTTGAATTGTGCTTATAGTTTTTGAGAAATGCAATATCAATGTTTTTCGAGAAATTGCGAAATGAAGGACTTCAGGTTGAGAAAGAAATTTAATGAATGAGAAATTGAAATATACGTTGGTAAAAGTTAGAATAAGCGAAACTTATACTTGAAAAGAAATACACATGTAGGTGAACCTTTTTGAACATATTTTTTTTAAAAAAACCATATATTTACGTTTGACAAACCTTTTTGATAAATACACGAATGGCTTTGATTGTAATAAGGATTATGTGTGCTTATTACGTCGACTGAATTCCATTTAAGATTTATTTTAATTTTCTTTAAAGGTATTGATTCTCAATTTATTGAATAATAGAAAAAAATATTTCCACCAGTTTCATCAAATATTTCTAAATTAAAGGTGCAGATTCGTATTAAATCTAATTCGTTCAGTAAATATAACGTGACTTCCTCTAAATGAGACTTTTTAGATTATCATGGAAAGAAATTCGTACATATTTATGCATTTAGCAATTGCGTAAATCGGCTTCCTTTTGTACGTAGTGAATTACAGAATTTATTAAATTAATTTTCATTTGTATGTACTTTAGTTTACAAGCACTTTAATAAATGTAAATATCTGACAGACAATTTTTGTACTTTTCAATAACAACTCGTTTACTTTTACGTATGTGATCATTATGTAATGATTTGAAAATTCAATTCAATTTTTTCGCTATATTTCTTACTAAATTATATAAAAATATTTAATTCGAATAAATTTGGTAAAAACGCTTATTATATTTGCTTAGTTTTAACTACCATTTCATACACGTTGGTATAATAACCGTGCACAAATAGTAGGTAAGAGTCTTTAAAGAAATATATAATTTTTATATATTAGGTATTCTACACATATAGATGCTTTTTTTTTTACTTCTTTCTTTTTAAACTTTTGCAATTTAGGCTTTACTACAATTACGTATTCAAATAAAAAACATTGGCACCATATAATAGTAAAGTTTTTTTTAAAACAAATATGGAATCAAATGTGGAGTGCGATTACCTCTAATAAAATCTGAAATGATAGTTCCAGAATCAAAATGATGGTGTTCATTTATGATGATGGTTTGAAGCGAATACTAAAGCTTTATCAATTCGATGAAGAATTTCAGTGATTACATTCTCTCATAATTCACATTAGAGATTCAAGTAAAACTCAAACAGATATTAATCATTATCTTATCAACTCTCTGAAGTATTATAAAATTTTTATATAATCAGGATTTCAAGAACGATGGAAATAGACCTAAATTATAAGAGATTGTGTTACTATAGTTATGAGAAAATACCGTGATTATCTCGGTAATTGTTTTTCATAATTTGGCTTTTTTTTTTTTTTTTTTTTGGCAAATTTTTCGATCAAACGATTTTGTCCTCTTAAAGATTTCGCGTAAGAAAGACACAGGACATGGTGAAAAATATTTACCGAATTAGCTAATATGATAAATTTACAACAAAAAGCTAATCAAAGAGGGTTGCCATGAGTTTCTCTATATAAATTATTCTCTACTATAGAGACAGAAATCATTAGACCACTAAAGATAAATGAAAAATACAAAAACATATTGGAATTTAAAACAGATATTAGAATTTTAAAAATATAAGGATACTGCAGTATTATAAACTTCGCTGATTTAGGACAACTTTTATATGTAAAACAATTAACAAGTTTCCTGACCATCCAACCATCAACGTTTCTGCTTATAATACTGAGCGAAATCCTATTGAAAATAATGGACAGAATTTCTAAATCCATTACAATAAAAAGGTTTCTTTCCTAAGATTGCATTTAGGAATGCATAGTTCGCGCTGAATCTGTGGAATTCGACACATGGTATTGGCTGAATTGTAGCACAACAAAAAATAAAAAATTAATAGTACTAAAATAATTTTATATACAAGTATAAAAATAAATGTAACAGTTACTTGAGAGACTGTAGGGATATATTTGTATTTGTCTATAAAATATTACTATGATTATATAAAATAAAACTAAAAGAATAAGTCATTTATCTATACATATATTTCAATATAAACAACTATAAGTACATCTAACTAGGAAAAATAATAAAATCTATAGTAAAAATCTATTAATCTTCTATAGAATTTAATCCTTACTATTTAGAATTTTTT
The DNA here is from genome assembly GCA_019973975.1 of Trichonephila clavata. Taxonomy (NCBI): domain Eukaryota; kingdom Metazoa; phylum Arthropoda; class Arachnida; order Araneae; family Nephilidae; genus Trichonephila; species Trichonephila clavata. Next base: position 168,137 of record BMAO01030962.1, read on the forward strand.
ATACAAATAACTATTATATGGGTATCTCATAATTTTTTTATATTTGTTTTCTGAATATTAAAACATATACATTACCTTCTTAATGAGGTACTTGAGAAAATTATATAATCTTGATGGCTAAGCGATTATTTGCAAAGCCTTGCACATAGCATTTTTTGTATATTTTCAATTACTTTGCCTTTCTAGCGAAGCGTTTTCGATTGCTAAATGAACACATTTGACAAACTATTTCTAAAATCATTTACCTAAACAAATAAAAGAAATTAATGAAATAAAAATAAATAAAAGAGGAGAGTAATCATTGCGTAGAATGATTCCTTTCGTATGACAATTCAATTGCATTTAAATGATAAACCAAAAAAGAAAAACAAATGAAGGCTCTGAAAAACAGACTAAAGAAAAGACCATTATTTTTTGAAATGTCCATTACTTCTTTTATTGCTTTTATTTTATTCTCTTGGTATTCTAATAGTAAATTAATGAGAGAGAAAGTAATCAACTTGCCATAAGCTATGTAAATGTATTGGTTAATTTGTTTAACAACATGAAACCAATAAAATGTTTGATTTTTACATTAAAGTTCGTAAAAAAAATCATTCAATAAGGACTAAAAGCAAAATCGAACTAGAACAGTAACTGAGTAGATAAAAATGTTTAATCAACAATGATACGACATATATGGTTATTCGAATTTCAATTTGAAAGCTAGAATCGAAATATATGTGAACCCATATAATCACAGCAAAAATATCATAAAAATGAGTAAATTTTACATTTGAAATAAATGTAGTATATATGTTATTGAAGATTATTAAAGTTAAGTATATGCATCGTAAGAAGTAAAAAAGTGTCTTTGCATGTTTGCATATATTTTTAAAGCTTTAAATCAGGGATGGTCAGACTTTTCCTGGGTGCGGGCTACTTCTGATATTTTCAAGGAGTTGCGGTCCACCCAGTGTCAATGGCGCACGCAAAGGCGGAGGAGGGGTCCACGGGTCTGGACCCTCCATCTCATAACCCTTCATTTTCATCCGATTCACTACAGTTCCATGTATATCGTATGTAAAATGTAATTAAGTATTTGGTATCAGTAATTGTTTATTTATTAATGTTAATTATTTATTCAGCAATTTATTTTTTACTGTTTTTTGTTCCCGACAATCGAAAAAATCAAAAAAATATGTTTGGCTGCGTATTGGGGAATGATACGAGAATGGTAGACCTTCAACCCTCGACCCCCTTCCCTTTAAAAATTCTTGTGTACGTTACTGCCCAATGTCGTAGGTGTGATGAGGCAAGGAAAAGAGGTTATATTATAACATAATGATAAGTACGGAAGATGTGCTTACCTACATAACTAAAATATAAAAAAAAACACTTTTAAAACTTCGTTTAAAGTAAAATGCGATGCAAACTTAATAATAATAGCCCCAAATATAATTATATCAAATAATACATTTATTATGAAACTATTCAAAATATATTAGAGAAATAAAATATTTTTATCTAAAGTTAGTTTTCGTAGTTATAGTCAGTAGAAGACTTAGTCTGCGTACTGTAAGCCAATCTTGAATTTTCCGTATTTAATTTTTAACTGGTAAAATTTTTCACCCCAAAATGTCTTGGCGGTCCACCGGTCGATTGCGATCGACGTAATGCCCACCCCGGCTTTAAATTTTTTAATGAGGCGTAACACATCTCCATAATTCAAGAATAATTTAAACTATAAGAAAAATAATAGAGAAATAATTCATGACTGCATTTATTCATTATTTGTTTGATATTATACAAGCATTCTAATTAATATTAACACATGCAGTTATTTAAATATTAGGTATTTACGTTTAAAAAAATCGACCAATTTCTCTGAATGAAAAGATATCGCCAATTCAAAAAATATCACCAAATGTTGCCATCGTTATTATTATTGAATTCGAACGTACGTGTTAACAGTTTCTACTATTCACTGTACATCGCAGCATTTGCCAACATCTTTTGATTTAACTAAATCTGTCGATGGTATAATAGGTACGTACCAAATACTTTTCTAATATCGTAAAACCCAGCGTATAGCGCGTACTTTTAACACAAAAAATTAGATCGAAATTTACAGGATCGCGTTATACGCCGGGTATAAAAAATGTAGCTTCAAAAATAAAAAAAGAGATGTGACAGACCTATACACGGCTCTACTAACCCCTTGCGGACTCTTTAAGAAAAATATTCAATTCAACCAACTTTCACCGAAGGTAAGAAAACGTGATTATGCAAATTAAAATTATTTTATAAATTCTGTATTCGCGAGTTTTGAGAGTTAGTAATGTGTGGATCGAGAGTTAGTGAAGGGAGGATCGTGCGTTAATGAAGTGAGAAGCTAAGATTATTTAAGTGAGAATTGAAGATATCTAAAATGAAGATCACTTGGATGTGAGCTGATCAAGACAGCTAGTAGAGTTCAAGGCTTCAACCGTAAGACACCTGACTGACTAGAGTTCAGGTATTGTGCGTATTATTTAAATAGAAGTTAGAAACTAAATTGCTAAGGCGCGTCTGAGTTAATAACAAGCTTTTATAGGTTACCGTAGGGATTAGTTGAATGTCCGTAATATTATCCTTAGTCTAACTGGTCTCACCTTCGCGCTCTAAATAGTGATCAAACTATCTTAATTGGATTATTATTGTGCTTTTGTTGATAAGTGTGACAATAAAATAATTTTATTGAATCATGTTTTCTGATCAGTTAGCTGCTCCCACATTTCTAGCCGGGACCGACAGTAGTCAAGGGGGATTACTGGGAAGTAGGCATAGCCGAACATCACAATGTGCATAAAATAACTTAGCTTGTACAAATATCAGAATACTGTTTATTTAAAAGAAATGTCATACCTTATGAACTTAAGGGTTGTTCTCTAGAAATATGCTATTATTTTAAAATCCTGGGATAATACCCCGAATAATGGCTTTAAAACATAATATCATCATATATTACATAATATCAAAACTAACTTACATTGCGGGTTCCTTCGTAATAAAAGGGGGTGCGCATTATACGGCGAATATACCTTCAAATTAAAAAAAATACTTGAATGTTTATCTGCGCGTTATATGCCGGATTTTACGGTAATTAAGTTTCTTAAAATATTATACTAATTTTCAAAGTTAATGAAAATTATTTCTCAAAAGAAGAAATTATCAAACAATAAAAAGATATTCATTATATGTTAGTTCAAAAGTCGTTTTAAACTTTGCGAAATGTATAGAATATTATAATAAAATGCATTAAACCAAAAATCGTTTTCGAGTAATAGTATATTAATTCCCATATTTGTTCTGAAACATAATTTGCAGAGAGTTTCTGACAATAGCTCAAAATAAATATCAAATTTTCAACTGAAAGTACCTATTCTTGTTCTGCCTCTTTTTAAAACATTACATAGTAAATTGCATACCACCATATTCAACAATGGGAAAATCCCGAAAATGGCAAAAATTTCTGTCTTGTCAACAAAAAAAAAGATTTTGTCATTTTTCACTTTTTTATTCGCCATTTTACTGCGTAAAAATTCGAGATGACATCTCCAATAACCATCGAATGGATGCATAATATTTACTTTTCCGTAAATAAACTGTCAATAAAAACCCAGAAAATACACAGGGATATTCAATTTCACATGAAAGAGAGCATCAGTCAACACAGCTATCATGCCAGAATAATGATAAATGTGACGTTTATCATAAATCAAATATATTGAATGAAAAATTCAAAACTGAATGATGAACCAAGTCAATACACTTAACTAATCGGTTTTTTTTTTACTATGGGAATATGTCTTTCAAGAATACAAACAAAAAATAACCACTCCATAAGGAGTTAAATGGCTAAAATAAAAAATAGTTTGTCTAGATTTGTTTTATTGCCTGAAGGTAAAACTTAAAAACGAAAAAATATCAACCTGAAAACAATATCAAAAATCTTTCTTTTAACATTCATGAAAGCAATGCGAGCTGCTTCAGTAATGAATTTTTATTGAACGAGTTTTAAATAAAACTTTAAAGAAACTTTTATTTTTTTACGAGAAGTACATTTTTTATGACTTCGCTGTAACTTAAGTTAGCCAGTATTTTGTTCGAATTTAAATTTATCTTGTCTTTTTTTGCTAAAACTTGAATAAGAATAGTTTCAAACAAATTAGAGCAAAATGTGAATTGAAGGTATAATATACGAAAACTGTAAATGTAATGCTATAATTATCTTATTTTATCACCTATGTAAAACAAGAAAAAGGCATTAGAAAATAAGTTGTCAAATATTACAGTATTACATTGTTATCTTAGGTTACTTTAGATGCTTGGAATCATTTACTGTGTACACTAAGGTATATAAGCTTGTACAATTTTAAAAAATAAAATGATGTTTAGTACAAAAGAACTTTAAATGGAATAAAATCTGAGCGGTTTTTTTTTCAATAAAGATATTTGTGATATAAATGTATAAAAGCTTGCTGTAGTTAACTATTTGTCAAATGAAAAGAAGTTGCCAAATGCTGCGAAATGCAGCCAATAGTGGAAAACTGTCCCCTCACATGTGCAAACACAATAAACTTATTCGAGCTTGCGACGACAGTATTTGGCGACGTCTTTTGAATTGTCGATGTTTTTTGATTTGGCGAAATTAGTCGACGGTATAATACGCAAGTACGGATATTGTTTATCATTCCGTTGTCAGAACAATTACTCTTCGATTGTAATAGCTTGAGTTTTTCAAAAAGAACAAGAATAACGAGTAATATAAAAACAAATTTAAGTCAATTCCTACTTAGATTAACAAAAAGAAAATTT